>LGRX02000998.1:124902-236459 GCA_001247695.2 Cymbomonas tetramitiformis
ACATCTACCTCTTATTCTGCTTATGACCCATATTCGTGGTATCCATCAGATGCCATCGTATCATTGATTGGCCGGTAAAGCGCGAGCTCTCGACGCAATCCGGGGTAGGACTGCTGACATCGGCAGGAAATTTTTAAAAATTTTCCAACGCCACAAATTTTGAGGGACAACTCTTGTGGTCTGGCCTGTCGAGGTCTCTTTTTTCCAGGAAACCTGTTTCGCTCCTTTAAGGGAAACGAAATGAAAAACAGCATATTTTTGAAAAAGCTGCGAAGCGTCGTTAATATAAACGAATCTTTTTGCGACACGACAAATAAAAAGACCTCGCGACACAAATGAGAGACTACCCTGGATTATTGCTCACAAGTTCGAACAGTGAATAATAATAAGGTGAGACAACGAATACGGCAATACCGTATGGTTAATTAATCATTACAAATTCAAACAGTACACCGGTAGACAGTCGGCTCGGGGTTTATGTTAGATTAAGTTTTTGACATCTACTGGATTAAGTTTTGTCTGGGGTAGATTTAGATTAAGTTCATGCGACACGATCGAATGACCGTATAATTCGCGCCTGCTTGTTCGACACTATGCACAACACTTCAACGACATTTCAAAATTGTTGGTATCAAACCTTTTTATTTCTTTAGACACCATCATGGAGGTAGGTGCTCTTGAGTGGGCTAGCCCAAGTAAAACAGCTTCCGCGTACGAGAGTTTTGACGACGATGACAATGATTTCTTGCCAACGCAGGGCGAAGGTGCCACGTCTAAACGAGCTCGCAAAAAGTTAGACGACGAAGAACAGTTTACTGAACTACTTGTGGCTGTTAAGACTGCTGATGAGTGTATGGCTAAAATGCGTGCACTATGCCCTAACGGTTTCGTGAAAGCTACAAAGCCGTACACTTCCAAAAAGTATGGACACACGACGGTCACTTACAAGTGCAACCTAAAGTTTACTCATCACTGCCCGGTGATTTTTAAGTTTGCAAGTAGGGTTTGCAGCGATCAGATAGAAAGATTCTCACTTTGCATGCGTGGTGCACACTCTCACGACGACTATCAAGGTAAATGATTGCATCCCAAGGTGAAGGAGGAAATCGAGCTTCGTGTGAAAGCACGCAAGACACCTATGCAAATATGTGAGGACCTTCATGCCAATAAGGATTTACCCGAGATTACTTACAAACAAGTTCATCACTATGTCAAGAACAATAGGACCAAGCTACTATCGGAGCAAGCAATCAAAACAATCAACGATTTCAAGGAGGTAGCCCAAGCTAATAACTTGCTTCGCCTTCACGACGTTGGCAAGGATACCACTGACGCCTTGGAGCACCGCGTCGGGATCCTAGCATATTTCAATGGGGACTTCCTTTCTTCTTCGAACACCTGGGTCCCCACCTCACGTTTTCCATCCTCCACCGCCCTTCCACCCATTCCTCACGAAGCCACCGACCTTCTCGCCGAGCTTTCTAACTGGAAAAAGGCTAAGTGGCAGGTGGAGAGAGCAACGATGGAAAAAGAACTAGAGAATAACATTCGCGCGGTGGGAAACAATCATTCCGCACCTTTCTTCCTTGACCTACTTAAGAACTTGCTTGGGGCCTGCGGGTGGAATTTCAAAACCAATAAGTTTCATACGCGTGAACTCAATGTGGAATCCTTCTATAGGAGCTATAAGTTACTGACCGAGGACTACGTCGCTCAAGCCTGCCGTCAACGATTCGTGGTGGTCTACACCACTTCCTTTAAACTCAAGCAATTCTTAGAGTTCAACATGCTACAACGGGACGACGTGTACAAGCTATTGTGGAATGGCTATCCGGTGGAGTCGGGTGGCACTGCGGAAAACCGGCAATATATCCTATGCTACCTTGGAATCAAGTCCCACGAAGACACGATCGCGAGTGAAATTGTCAACGCCCTTCTACTACAAGGCATATACCACTATCTTGCACAATGCAGTTTGGTGCCCTCGTAGCTACCTTTGGGCTTGACCACGCGTTCGCCTTTTACAACGCGAACATGCGGTTCCCGGAACTCGTGAGCTGGCTATGCACCGCCCACAACATCGCCCCCACCACGGAAGTCGCAAGCTATATCGAGACCGAAGGCTCTAAGCTTCTCCAAAGCATATGCTACGCCCACTGCCAAAGGAAGGTCAATGAAAAAAAACAATTCTTTCTCACAGCTGAGCACTACGAGACTTTCAAGCGAGACGTGGGATACCTAAGACGTATGTATGACCCGACCCAAGACCGCGAGCACGAAGACCCTATCGCGAAGGCCGCCTAATGTCTACTTGTGGGAAAATATGATGAACTTGGCGAGGAATACATCATCACGTCTTGGTTTGTTACCAACTGAACTGGAAAGTGGGGTACGTGGCGGGATGGGTCCTTGCCCGCGGGCAAACCCACACATACTAACATGGTGGAGGGAAAGCACTCCTTGTTGCAACTCTTCCTCACGAAAAGAACGTGCATGCCTTTGAGTCAGTTTCACCCAGCACTTTTGAGCCACCTCCACCGCGATAGCGTGTGCAACTCTCACAACCCTATTCAGAACTGCGCGGACATTCACGTCAAGATCTGGAGGGAAGCCCTACTAATTTACGAGAACAACTCACTTGAGTACTCCACGAAAATAATCTCGAACCAAGGTATCGCGCTATACATTGTGCCCTCCAAAACAACTTGGAGTTCCTTGGAGGGCACAACCTCTGTCGAAAAAAAGCGCGCGATCTTCAATGCCGCGACCAAGTTCGTGGCCCTACTTAAGAATCCCGAGCAACCACCTAGTGGGGCGACGACTTTTGATGGCATGCACGAAGTCTACTCTGCATTTATGGTGTTGCAAGAGCTTGAGACTCCTACTGGACCATATCATTATTACTCTTGCTTTTGCCACGAATACTGTGTGACAAAGGCATGCGAGCACTCTTTGGCTTTTGGCATCTACAAGGATAAATTCAAGGCACCTATGGACCGCAACCTCGAGCTCATTGGGCGCCAATCTCAAGTTGGACGCCCACCTAAGCCGAGACACGCGCTTTCGTGACAGCCTGGAAAGTGGGGTTTCGTAGAGAAAGTTTCTTATTTTGTTTATCTCGCATAGCATACGCATAGTGGATACATAGTGAACACACTGCATGTTACAAATGTGCAATATGTATGCTATAGGTCTATAGCATATATCCGACATAGGCAACTTTTATTTCAATACATATGCAATATGTCCACAATATATATAGAACATGTTGAATTTGTATAATCAATACGTATGCGATAGGTCCGCAGTATGTATCCAACATACTGAATGTTCCGTTTCAATACATATGCAATAGGTCCGCAATATATATACAACATATTGAATTTGCATGTTCAATACGTATGCAACAGGTCCGCAGTATGTATCCAACATACTGAATGTTCCGTTTCAATACATATTCAATAGGTCCGTAATATAATTATATACAACATATTGAATTTACATGTTCAATACGTATGCAGTAGGTCCGCAGTGTGTATCCAACATATTGAATGTTGACTTACAATATGTATACAATATGTGGGCAATATGTCTGCAACATGCCTTCATATTGTTTGCGACATGCATGGTGCATGTCTCCAACCCTATACTACACATATGTTGAAGGCATATTGAAATTACTCTCCAATACATGAGGGCTCACTGCAATACTATGTTGAACATATGTTGGAGCGCTTGCAGGCATATTGCACACATATTGTAACATTTTGTATTGTATTGAACATGTATTGTCAATACGCGTGCAATATGCCTGCAATATGTGTTCAATACGGTGTATTGCACGCGTCTAGAAACGTAGGGTGATTGCCAGATCATGCGGCGAAAGTGGCTGCGCCATGGAGTCGAGATAAAAGGGTGTATAACCAGTCGTAGCAGAAACTGTGTAGTTGATTGCAAACTCCACCAGAGGCAACTTGTCCTCCCACGAATTGGCTGAAGTATCATTGCAACAACACCTGAGGTAAAAATACTTTCTAATCAGTAATTATAAACCGGAGGTTGGTGAATCATGCATTAAACAAATTGCAAAATACCTGAGGATGTCCCCAATGAAGGCATGGCTCCTCTCATTGCTTGCATTCGACTGTGGATGGTGTGAAGATGTTATAGACAATCTCGTACCGGTAGACTTCCACAGTGTTTGCCAGAATGAAGAAGTAAATCTGGGATCTCGATCTGAAATGATGTTCCTCGGAAGACCATGGAGCTTGAAGATATGCTGCATATATATAGCGGCAGTGTGCTGAGCAGTCCAGGTCATGTTGAATGGAATGAGATGACAGCGATGAGTGAATTGGCACATTACCACAAATATACCATCGTGCCCGTTAGTGGTGAGAGGCAGATCAGTAATCCAGTCAAGTGATACATCAAGCCATTTTGTCTTAGGCACACAATAGCGAATATGTGCCTGACCATAAGGTTTGTGTCTCCTCGTTTTCTGGCGTTGGCACACGGGGCACTCCCGAATGTACTGGATTGCTGCCTTCGTCATTCCTAGCCAGCAATATCGGCTACGCAATAGATGGAGCATGCGATTCTTGCCTACATGACCAGAAACAGTTGCTGAGTGACACTCATGAAGTAGAATGTGGCGCAGCTGTGTGATCTCACCGTCATCTGTAGGAACTTTAGCAGTAGGTGGAATGTAAAGCTGTCTGCCAAAAATGGTCTTGCGATATAGTAATCCCTGAATGAGCTCGAAGCTGCTGACAGTCTGTGATGATGTCGCTGATGCCAGTTTGGAAAGTATAGATTGATTGTGCAAATGGATCACGATCATACTATGATGTGATAATGTCGTGCAGCTGATGACCCGATGATGCAGATATAAGAGCAATAAATCAAGGTAAGGTTTGCGCGGAGTCCAAAAATGCAAAAACTTTTCAAAATCTAGATTTTGAGATACGAGCGATTTAAATTTGCGCTTAAGTATGATTAAGTATGGGGGTTGACCGAGCGGTATCGACCATAACTTTTCATTCACGTGGTCAATTTGATACCTGAAGTGCGCAATATGTACAGGGTGTACCGGGCAACCTATTTACCAAATAAAAGATTTTTGAAAAGTTTTTGCATTTTTGGACTCCGCGCAAACCTTACCTTGAAATGTAGGGTCTGTAGATGTTATATCAGCTGATGCAGTTGCCAATGAGGCAATGTGATGTTGCAGACTATCGGAGAGTTCGAAAAGGGCAGAAATGCGTGTCAGGGCATCTGCAACCTTATTCTTCTCGCCTGCAATGTGCTCAATCCGAAAGTTGTACTCGGAGAGCTCATCCAACCACCTGTCCACCTCGCTTGTTTGGGGCTTAGTGTGGATTTGGACTGGAAATAAACCAGTGGCTGATGATCTGAACGCACGATAGTCTTTGGAGCTCCCAGCAAGATATGGCGAAAGAACCGGAAGCCCTCTACGATGGCAAATAGCTCAATCTCAGGAATAGGCCAGCGTCGCGGTGTGTCAGAAAGTGTTACGCTGTGGTAGCCACATGGCCTCATACCTTTGCCTTGATCCTGTAGGATTACTTGGCCAACGTGTGTGCCTGATCCATCGACCTCCATAATGGATCATGGCAGTATCTGGAAGCGGTAGTACTGGAGCATTGCAGATGGAACTTTTGAGATTGTCGAATGCCTGCTGCTGCTCAGATTCCCAGACAAATTCTGCATTATCTTTCAGAAGGCGATTGAGTGGCTCGGCAATCTTGGAGAATTTTGGAATAAATCTCCTAAACTGGCCGACCATGCCCAAGAATGACCGAAGGCTAGACTTGCCATCTTTAGCCATGCGGCGTAGAGGCTGTTTACCAACGGTTGGGCCATAGGATACTGGAGGCTGAATAGCCATGACTGCACGGATTCTGTCTTCGATGATGGATAGGCCTGCCTCTGAGATGTGGTGTCCGATAAAGTCAATACTTCTGACGAACAACTCAACCTTCGAAAGTCTGATGAAGAACTGATGCTCTCTGCAGCGCTGTAGGAACTGGCGAACGTGCTTCACGTGTGTGTCAAAATCTGGACTGTACAATATGGTATCATCCATAAACATGACTAAGAACTGATCAATGAAGTCGAAGAATGCTCGGTTTCCAACACGCAGAGCGGTCGCAGGAGCGTTAGTTAACCCAAAGGGCATCACTGTCCACTCGTATGAACCGTATCTAGTCCAAATTGCTGTCTTATGGATGGTGTCTGGATGAATAGGGATCTGATGGGAAAACTGGTTGAAGTCGAATCTGCTGAACCAGCGTGCCCCCTTAAGCTGTTCAAGAAGGGTATCATGAGGTGGCAATGGATATGTGTCCTTTATGGTGATGTTATTAAGGGCACGATAATCACAGCACATCCTCCACTTCCCCCCTGGCTTAGGAGCGAAAATGATTGGGCACCCATATGGTGATGATGATGGACGAAGGATACCCAACTCGACATATTTGATGATTTGCCGTTTGAGCTCCTCCATCATAGGCACTGGAATAGTTCGTACTGGCTGTGATGGTGGCTTATGCCCAGGTTCAATGTTGATGCGATGATATCCACCTTCAAACCGTTCTGGCCTATGGCCAGCTGGAAGATCCTCCTGGAAAATATCTGAAAAGTCCTCTCTGGTGCGATCACGTTCTGCTGTGACCTCTGGGTCTTCCATGGTAGTGTCTGTGTCAGTTGCTGTCATGACCACTTCACCATCAACCTCTGAGAGAAAAAAGAGATAAGCTACGGCTTCTTCAGCCGACCCACTGGACCGTATACGTCGCAGGTGTTTTCTCATCGTGGTGGCACTGACTAGTTCCATTTCAGGAAGGCCATCTGATTTCTGAGTATCTTCAACTCTGGAAAGAACTGTGCGAACACTGGAACCTGAAGAGTGTGTCCTGGTGATCGTCATGTTCTTGGACTGAAAATCAATATGTGGATTCCTCCTCTCCAACCAATCCTGTCCCAGGATGGCTGTGAAGGGTGTCATATCAATAACATACAGGTCCACTGAATCCTTATACTTACCCAGCGTAAATGTAGCATTGGGAAGATAGGATGTACAGGGTAATTGGCTTCCTCCAGCCAACCCCACTGAGAATGATGATGCATCTGATGGTGTTATACCAATCTGGGTAGCAAATTGTCTGTCGATGAATGACGATGTGGCTCCAGGATCTATCAAAATATGAGTACTCTGTCCATATACTTTCCCCTTATACAACAACAGCTTCTTCTGTGATGTCAGCTGTGCTGTCTATGATTTCAGCTGTGCTGTCTGTGATTGCATCTGTGCGATGTGATCCGAGGGAGTGTCCATCTGCTGGAACTGTAATGTCAGACTGGATAGGACTTCTTCTGAGATACTCTCAACCTGGCCACTTGCTTCAGTGGCATGTTCAGGCTGATTTATCGGGGTGTCCTCATCACTGGTACCTGTGCAGTACCCGGAGAGTTTCCCAGAGGAGCTGGAGCTGATGCTGGAGCTGGAGCTGATTGTGCAACTGCTGCATTAATGCTCTGCTGATTCTGAAGCTCCTTAACCAGGGTGTTGACTGTTTTTAGGAGCTTGTTGGACTCGCTTTTGACACCCTGATTATTCTGTTGCTGCTGTCCTCCTTTCTGATTCCAATGAGGATTCTGAGCTGGAGGATTGCCGTTTATGGCTTTTCCATCTGCTGTCTTTGTGGAATAGCAATCCTTTTTGGTGTGACCTGTACGACCACAACGGTCACAAGACTGGGAAGAAGAAGAAGATGATGCTGATCCTTTTCCTTTTCCCTTTCCCTTGCCTTTGCCTTTCCCTTTATTCTTCTGGGAATTCTGATTGGACTGATTCTGATTGCCGCGGTCCGTATGGCTTGTTGCCACGGCCTTTGGAATCCTTATCCGTCTTGGCTGGACCACCTGACTGCTCCTTTTGACCCCTATAGTGTAGGGTCTCTGCCTGCTTCGAATGAACTACAAAGTTCAAGTCGAGCAATACCTGTGTGGTTTGTGCCCACGACAGGTTATTCCTTTCATTTTCTGTGAGGAATCTGAGGTGGAACTGTTTTCTGAGATCTGATTCCATGTTGCTGACAAATCGATCCTTTATCAGGACATCCTCCGGATCCACTGCTGCCAATGAAGCCAGTGATGTAAATGTCCGAATATAGTCTGAGAATGTCAAATTACCTTGCTGCAGTGCCATTAAGTGTTTTTTGGCTACTGACTGCTTATGTGGGTTTCCAAACTGTCTGAGGAACGTGGTCCTGATTTCTGCAAATGTGGCTGTTCGTGATTTTGCCACAACATGAAAGAAGTGTCTGTCATTGTTATGAAGAAATGTAAGGAAAACTGTAATCAGGTCCTTATCTGCTGCTCCTGGCTGGGTAGGTAAACTGAAAATACCTATCCACTATTCCCATCCAGACTTCTGCATCCTGTCCGACCTTATATTCCTTTGGTGTATTCATTTTCACCTTAGGTATAGGTACTGCTGGAACTGATGCTGGGAGTACATGACCATCATCTAGATCTGTAAAAATGGGAGGTGCGAAATCCTCTGTGTATTCCTCTTCTGGATCCTCAAGTTCTGTTTCAGGATCCCTGTATCTACTCATATCTGGCTTCATACGACTGATGCTGTCGAAATACCCTACACCATCGTATCTAGTCTGTGTGTCTGCGTAACCAGTTAACCAACGTGGGACCTTGAATCTGCTGTAAGAATCATAAGTACCCAAGATGTCGAAAAACCAATTTACCGGATTTTGATCAATATCTAGGCTAGACTCCGAGACCGTCCGAGACCGTTCCGGGTATATCTAGCTTAGGGTTTATTTATCTTATAGAGTTTATCCACACGAGTACGGGACTTTCTGATATCTAGTGTACTTGGATATTCCGGTATGTGACTAGTCTGCTGCACACTTGTTCTCGTTCTACGCCTGAGCGGAGGATACCACTGTCACGGTTCTATACGAACTTGATATGTGGCGCGGCTGTTATTGAACTGCAACAGCTACGGGCAAGAGTTTGGTGGGATATGAGTGCAACAGTCTGGTGACCAAAAGTGCTTGCTTGAGCCCAATGCTCCTCATATACTCTAGTGCTCTCACGCATCGCATGCGTTACCACCATCGGGTTGTGAACCCGAGAGCACTAGGTGAACTTCCCGCATCGGCTAGACGAATATAGCCATTGATGCTCGCATGCTGTTCAGTGCATGCTTGAAGCGAAGACGCGTCTTATCAGGACACTTCGGTTCTTCAAGACTTTTCTTGCTTCGCCATCTCGATGCCATATACTTGGCCTCTCGATGACAGATGTCACTCACCTTAGGTGGATGACAGGCATTCTGACTGTACATGTCATAGTCGACCGTACTGACAATACTTGACGACTGTATGTCATTATGACACATGACATGACATGCCATGACATGGCATGATATGACATGACATGTATGCCATGTATGATACATAATTATGTCATCGGTCATATCCTTGACACTGAGCCGCAAGTGGCAATCGAGACCGACGACGACGCGGTAATCTACCCGAAGCAGTTCATCGACAACGAATCCCCCTTCGAGCAGTCTTTCATATACGGCATGCCTGAAGTTGGGCTTCTTCGAGCCCGCACCGACGGTTGCGGTTAATTCCTTTACCCCCCTGCCTCCGTACATTTCTTCCACGCATGATTCAGCTAGCGTGGCTGACTCGGAGTCTGACGACGGGGACTTGCATGATGCCGCGGGTCCCACCACCCGCTCCACGGGTTGGTGGTGTCCGGAAACCGTCAATTGGCACTTTTTTATGAAAGGAGTGATATATATATATATATATGGGATATATATCGCTGAAACACAGGAAACACAGGTGGTGATCCGGTCGGTCTAAAAACTCATAAGATAAAATACTTAGGTGTTTTATCGAGAGCGGTGCGGAACGGTCGGAGCGGTGACAGATGACAAGATGACAGGCACTCAAGGCGAGGGGTGAAACAAGGAGAAGCAGGCCCCCATACCGAGTGGGGGGGAAATCGGCTTCCCCGTGACACCACCTCACCCCGAAGGTGTGAGTGGTCATTCCGAAGCAGGCACACCCTGAATCCTAACCCAATGTTACTAGAATGTTGAGGCCAAAGGGGCCTTTCTCAACCCAACTAGAAGCACATCCGTGCCTGGGTTGCCTTAAACCTATAACCGGTTATAACCTGGGGGTCTGATTTTAGGTTATAACCTGGGTTATAACCTTCGATATTCCCCTCATACTTAAGGCCCCTCATACTTAACGCCTGCGCGCGCGGCAGCGCGGGTTGCGCCATACCTGCTCGAGTTTCAAACGAAGTTTAACGATGTTGTTGTTGTTGGAACATTGGAAAGGGAGACAAGTGGACAGCAGCACAGCACGCTCAGCAACGAACGAAAATACGCCATGGCTGCTGCCGAGCAAGCGTCTCCTCCCTCACCTGAGCAGTTTGTGTGGTTTTTTGTCAAAGTATGCACACCAGAGGGCACTACCCTAGAACCAGGAAAGTCAGGTCAAGCCAAAGACACCGCACGCTGTCTATTTTGTCGCGACAAGTTTTCGGCGCAACTGAACCGTATTCTTTCTCATGTCGGTCAGCAGTCGGGTAACCATGTGCGGTTGTGCAAGGGACCTAAGCTGGATATTCAGAAGAATGAGAGTCAGGAATCATTCAGAGCACGCAAAGTTCAGTTTTCAGGTGCAGTGGACAAGTGTAAGAGTTTGATAGTCGAGCGCCAATCCGCTGACCGCGTGAAGCGAGAGCGTGACGGTTTGGACAAAGCTACAAATAGCAAATCTTTGAAACAGTCCACAATTTCCACATCTAAGTTCAAGACTTTGCAATCGGAGGCAGATGAGGCACTTGCCCATGCATTTTACACTTGCAACATCAGCCCCAACGTTCTCGACAGACCTGATCTCAAGTTTGCGTTACAGAAAGTGGCACTGGTAGGAGCTGGGTACAAAGCACCGGATCGTGAACGTGTTTCCGGACCTTTGTTGATAGCCGATCGTGATCGTATTAAAAAGAAAATACAAGGCTATCGCGCTGAGGTGGAGCGGTATGGCAGCACTGTAGTATCCGACGGTGCTTCAGATATCAGCCGTCGCCCTATCAATAACTTACTAGATGTTTCTCCTGAGGTTGTCGAGTTTGTTTTCGCACGAGATTGCACCGGTATCACGAAAAGCAAGGAGTTCATCGCTAAAGAGGTAGTCGATTACATCTACTCTCTCACATCGACTACAAGCTGAAGAGAGGTATATGGGCCCGCGAGGTTATCTGGGAGAATGCGAAGGTGATGAGTGCAGCTGACTTTTGGTTTCTGTATGGGGCTCGGTCCAAGGAGCTGCAGCTGACCGGCATGCGAGCTTGCGGGCAAGTCAGTGGCGCGGGCGCGGCAGAGCGGGGCCACAAATACATGAACTTGATTGAAACCAAGTCTAGGAATCGCATGCACTGGGACAACGTTGAGGCATGGGTGTATGTGAAGCACAATTCCCTGCAGGTGGACAAGCGTGAACGGTTGTCCTTTACCCCAGCTGTTATCCCTTGGACAGAAGGAGTGGAGGAAAATGAGGAATGGGAGGACGGTTGGCAAGAGGAGGATCTGGCCGAGTCTGCTGAGTGCCGTGCAGGGAGAATTTCCCGATCTGCTGCTCGGGCCGAGAATATCTCCCAAGCCTCTAGCAGGCGCATTACCCCAGAACACGGTCCCCTTGTGACGGCCTCTGGCCGGACCGTGACACCTCCGCAGGTGCTGACTTTCTAGAGTGTGAAGTTCTCTCCGAGAATAGTAGAACTGGCTTAGACTTTGTGGCCTCGCGGAGTCTCTGTAATATTTGTGAACCCTGAACAGTGATAAACGGGTATCTAATATCTGGTTATAAGATGTATTAAAGTGTTGTGCCCTATTTCCCGATCTGCAGCTCGGGCCGAGAATATCTCCCAAGCCTCTAGCAGGCGCATTACCCCAGAACATGGTCCCCTTGTGACGGCCTCTGGCCGGACCGTGACACCTCCGCAGGTGCTGACTTTCTAGAGTGTGAAGTTCTCTCCGAGAATAGTAGAATTGGCTTAGACTTTGTGGCCTCGCGGAGTCTCTGTAATATGCTACAGTAAGAACCGGTATATAAGAAAGCAGGCCCAAAAATCTAGCGGCTGGCTTTCTTAATCTGAGGGCCATCGTGCGACAGCCAGCGTGGGGGGCTTTCTTAAAATGCCCCCCCTGGCCGCCTTGGATTGATAGCATTCGTCCGTTTTTCGGGATCGCTAGCGTGACACATTCTTAATCGACGCCCCTTGGGCGATGCAACCCAGCGGCTGCTTTCTTAATGTTTTCTTAAAACAATCGAGTGTGCAAACGTTCGCTGGAGCCGCCTCCACTAGATAAACCGTTTGTAAAGGGTGTCATTCTTTTCAAGTGGTTCCAGGTGGGTTGGCAGCTCGGGCGTGTACGCAAGAAGTTGCCCACAAACAAAGAGGGTTTCACCTTCCAGGTGTTCTACCCTTGTGAGGGGAGGGTCGCAAAGCACGGCTTGACTACAAGCACATATGTAGACAACCTCACAGAGGCACAGCTCGCAGAGGCTGTGGATGGATCTTGGCTTATGTTTGCACCTGTGGAGTAATAGGCTTGTAGCCACTGCTTGTAAATGCAGTGTGGGTTTATGTTATACAGCCGGTATCGTATTGCACGAGATAAATGGATTAATCAAGTTCCCTATTAGCCGTGGTAACAGGATTTGTGATTTATGATATATTGCCCGTGCGCTCCTCATTGACACAATTTAATTAGTCTTGAAACCTGTTATCATGTAGGTTTTAAAGCTCTTAAATTACTAACACAATAGGTTGCCCACTCCTGCATATTCGTTATAGTATAATCTACTTACATTATTTACTTCCAGAAATCTAGCGGGTACTTTCTTAAATCAATGTTTTTTGCTATAATTTATGCATAATATTTCATTTTCCCAGCGTGTGTACTTTCTTAATATGGACATTTTTGAGTAGGTCTCCGTCACTTCGCCAGCGGCTGGCTTACTTTCTTGTTCTTAAAATTTTGGCAAAAACCCAGCGGCTGCTTTCTTATAGGTCGACTTTCTTATAGCCCGGTTCTTACTGTAATATCTGTGAACCCTGAAGCCTGAACAGTGATAAACGGGTATCTAATATCTGGTTATAAGATGTATTAAAGTGTTGTGCCCTATTGCCCTTGCCCCTTAGCTCTTCGTTTACCATATTGCCTAGGTGTGTATAGTGCATTGCTGCATGCATATTACGTTAAATCGTTAATAACCGTTATCAGCTTGTAATCAATTAATGAGATTGCATCAGACCCCAAAAAGCCCTCATACTTAAGGCCAAAATATAACCGCAGGTTATAACCGCGGAGTCAAAAATCGGTTATAACCGGGGTTATAACCGTGGCCGTGTGAGGTTATAGGCAACCCAGATCCGTGCATGGGGCGTTGCCTAAAATTCTAAAGGGCAAGTTTCTACAAGCTGCGACGCGATCCCGGATTGGCGGCGGCGAAGTCCTCGATCGTAGAAGACCTCAAGCGCCACGGAGAAGACGAATCAGCCAATGCCTGTGCGGTGCCAAAGCCAAAAGCGGCCAAGCACCACCAGAGCGAATGCGGCGACGAAGAGAGGGCAGAGTGGCGGAAAGTGAAAAATGCGGCGAGGGGACGTGATCGAGCCTTCGGGATGGGACCCAAAAGGGATAACAGTGAGGGATGCGACGATTGCAACCGCACCCCTAGACACCACCAGATGGTGAATAGGGGGCGCATAAGGCGAAGGCGAGGGATGGGGCGAGACGAAGGCGTGGGAGTCAAAATACTCACTGGCGAAGTTGGTGTATCTCTCAACGTCGATCTTGGTGTCTAGTGCACAAGCACCACCAGACACCACCAGACAGAAACCAGGGATGAATTGTTGATGTCGGAGTAATTGCAGCGCACACTGAACTGCGGCCATGCGCGCTTGCTGACGTGGTGAAGCCATTTCGCTGCAAGCTGCAGAAATCTGTAGCCGAAGGGTAGGGTTGTAAGCGAAAAACGCAACTTTCGCTATTTTTAACGGAATCGAACGATGAAAAAGGAAATTTGGGGTGGATTTCCGCGTGGAAGACGGTGGTGACGTCAAAAACGCCGTACGGTAACCCGTTTTCCTGCCAGAAAGGGTGCTGCTGGCCAGAAAGTTGAATGGGCGTTTGGGTTGTTGGCGATAACGTAACTTCCCGCAAAATTAACGGAATCGGACGATGTAGGGGTCAAATTAGGGTAAAATTCGAAGAGGAAAACGGTGGTGACGTCAAAAACGTCGTACGGTAAACCAGTTATCCGGCAGCAGAGGCGCTGCTGGCCAGAGTGTTGAAGGACGTTTAAAAAAATGACGGAGTGCACCAGAATGCACGAAAGCTGACGGAGACGGTGCGCGGGATACCAGTCACAGTCGGTAGGCAAGCCACGAAAGACGGAAGCGGCAAAAAGAACGGGATTTGCCGCGTTTTACGGTGCAGATCAAGCTGCGATAAACGGTAACTCTCGAGAGGGCTGACGGCTGAGAGCTAAGATTGCCTGTCGTCGGTCGCGTTGTCAGGGTAATCTACGGTCAGATCGGTACTCCAGACCGAATCAGGAAACGGTTTGGCGCTCCAGGCCAAGAGAAGGTCGGGTTTGGCGCTCCAGGCCAAATGACGGAAAGTTGACGGTACTAGAATCGGCGGTAAGGCCGAAGCGAGTCAAAGAAACGACAAACGAACCACCACAGAAGTGATGGTCTGGCCCATAACCTGATGAAAGGAGTGATATATATATATATATATGGGATATATATCGCTGAAACACAGGAAACACAGGTGGTGATCCGGTCGGTCTAAAAACTCATAAGATAAAATACTTAGGTGTTTTATCGAGAGCGGTGCGGAACGGTCGGAGCGGTGACAGATGACAAGATGACAGGCACTCAAGGCGAGGGGTGAAACAAGGAGAAGCAGGCCCCCATACAATGGGGGGGAAATCGGCTTCCCCGTGACTTTTCTCACAGCAGCAACACGCCGCGGCTCTATTTATGAGTGTGAGCACACATGGCCCTAATCGACACCGTCACCGCCTCTGCTCACTTTGTGACGTGGAGGTTGCTCCACGGTCGGTGGTGTACGGGCAGTGCCCTGTTTATCAGAACTGCACAGTGGACTTCTTCACCGACACCGCCTTTCTGGACACCGGACCTGCTGACTTCAACAACAACTTCAATTTGGACTCTGGTTTTCTGGACTCTGACCGTTTTGACATCTACAGTCTGGACTTTGAGAGTGAGAACTACAATGCAAACAACTTTTGTGAACTCTACTCTGTGGGCCACTTCCGAGGTGGCTAGAGTTGTTTTAGACTTGCTAGTAGCACCACTAGATCTGTGTAACAGGCAAAGCAGCCTTCAGTGTGTAGTGCTAGATAGAGACGGGACCGCCCTTGATACGGCGAGATAAACAGGCCGTGAATATATTATCAATATACAAGTTAACACTGCGAAGTTGGACAGCAACGCAAGTGTAAGAAATAGCGGGTGATGAGTGCAGTCTCTGAGTGAAGATCTGCTTGAAGCCCAACGCTTCCTCATCTTATACCATACGTCTCCTATCATCATAGATAGTACCGCCATTGGGTTGTGAACCCGAGACGTAGGTTGAACGACCAGTATTGTGATAACGAATAGTTCGTTCATACTGTGCATGCGTGTTCCGCACATGCTTAAAGCAAAGATGGTTCTTGTTTGTACTTCAAGATGTATCTTGCTTTGTCATCTTCGAGTTCGACGTACGAACTCTCGATGACAGGGTCATTCAAGTCTTTCCTTGAATAATGACAGATGATGTGACATTATCATCTGGCGACAGGTACAATCATGATCGACCGTACTGACGACTGTCATAATAATATATGACACGACTCGACATGACATGACATGGTATGACATGTCTGACATGTATGACACGTATGTCATCGGTCATGACCCTGACAGACCTGGTCAAGAGCCCCCGCTAGAAATTTGTTTCCACCGCTCGTTGAGATGGTGTGTTTCCCCTAACAAATCTGCCTGCTCCACCCTAACTCTTCCTCCGTAATAGTACAGGGTGGTGTGCTGGATGTGACACTCCGTGCGTGTCACAGTCCTATATCTGTACTAGTACTCCGTACACTACGGGCGGTGTCACAAGTTTAGGGTTTCCGGCTTAAGCCGAGCTTTGGTTAATATAACTTACTTCTTATGTTATCTTAAATGTAAGCATTCTGATTGTTTCCTCAATATATAGTTATCACTATATATCCAACAGTTCTCACCTTCTTCTTTTCTCTGCGCCCCCGCCCCTTCAGTTTTTCGTTCGCGGTCGTGTGATTTTCACCCTTTCTCTTGCGCAATAGCACCGTAAAGAGCCGTAATATCTTGCTTTACGCCGTAAATACGCCGTATATACGCAATACGGCATTCGTTTCACCTCGCCGTAACCCGCGTATGTTCACCGTACGGTAAGCCGCAAGTCTCCTCTCTGAGTGTGGTAAAAGATATGATACCAAAACCTATAACCTAGGCGAAAGTCCCGAACGGTACCTAACGGCATGTGACACAACGGTGACACACACGGGCAACGGTACCCGCCGAGTCAGATCGGACTAAGGTCTAGTCAGGGGCCTATACCGGGACTCCCGGTCAGGGCTGCTTGGGCTAATCCTAACATAACCTGCTTTGCTGGCCAACTGGTGATGTTGACACTCGTATCTCTTGTACTGGGAGTTCTAGGCATCTCCTGGACATGCGTCGAGCAGCAAACCCGCTTATAATAACCCCCTGCTGCCACCATACAAATTTTGGGGCGATTCGAAGGACCCCCCCGACAAGTACTTCCAGAGTCTCCACGCCCATCTGCTCAATCTGCGTGACAAACCCTAAGTACTATTCGCGCTATTTCGGTCCGGAGACCCGGGTTCCAGACGAGAGTAGTAAGTAATTTGCACGGGTTCGTCCTTATAGGGGGTACGTAAACGTACAGATGGGGAAAAATCAAAATTCTCCAATCGTATAAATCCTACATGATCATGATCTAGAATAAGAATGAGAAAAAGAGAGAGGCCGCAAGCGGGCGTGCATTGGGGGGGCGGGATGGTAGTGTTGTGGTTGCGGTGTGTGTGGGAGGGTTGTTGTGTTGTGGCGTTGCGGTTTGTGTGTTGTGGTGTGTGTATGTGTTGCTGTGGGGGAGGGCTTCTCCTGAGGTGCCACGTCCGCAGTCACCATCTTGAAGTTCCCTCCGATAATAAAACACACACAGTATTTTATTATCTCATCTTAGCCTTCGTTTCTGCAGCGTCCGACTGTTTCCGCTGTTTGGCTCGACTAATATATGATATATATATATATATTAGTCCTTCCATCAGGTTATGGGACCTTTACACGCTTATTCTTTGCCTCGGTGATTCGTTGACTAGATCGCTTCGCGCCCGGCGATTCTATTTCCGACATTTTTTTACCGACACTACTGCCGACATTTTTATACCGACACTTACCGACAACGGCCGGCTTGCTTTCGCATCGGTCACCCCCGACATTTCTATACCGACACTTCCCGACATTTACCGACACTTCACGCACTTTACGTGCGTCACAATTCAACTAAACCGACATTTCCTTTGTGTTCTTCAACCTCTGGACGACAACACCTGATCTGCAGCAAAAGTGGCTTACCTGACGCCTATTTTGACTTCACCGACTACCGGAATATCCAAGTACACTAGATATCAGAAAGTCCCGTACTCGTGTGGATAAACTGTTTGAGATAAATAAACCCTAAGCTAGATATACCCGGAACGGTCTCGGACGGTCTCGGTGTCTAGCCTACCTGTGACACAGCGTGTGTCACAGTACGAACCTACAGATCAGTCAGTAGTCCAGTGTTGGTCCTAGGAATCTGTCATAGGGGCCTGCACCGGGACTCCCAGTCAGGGCTGCCTATACAGATTTCAGCACACCACCCCAGCACTGTGGGTGGTGACTGGCTAGGAGAGTCAGAAGATGTAAGGCTGTTAAGTGTTAGGGCAGGAGCTAGGTGACAAGTCCAACTGCTAATCTAACTGTGCAATTCTGATACACAAATTAGAACCCTCTAGCTAGCACAAGAGCAGAAACTCACAGGCAATTAAGGTCCTGCTAAACTACTGAAAGGCTCTGTGCCAGCAAGTCAAATTGAAGATTTCAAAGGTGTCAAAGCAGAACCATAAACCAGATTGAAGAAGTCCTTGAGGTCACAGGAGTTCTGCACACCACCATGTTGGTGTGCCTCCAGAGTGAGCAAGAAGTCAATCGACAGTGTCAAAGTAGTCAGCGGTGGCCTCACGGAAGTCCATCCCATAATAGGAGGTAAAGAAACCAGCACCGTAGTAGTGCCCCGCATCAAGAGGACCGCTCTCATGTAAGGCCATGCCGTAGTAGAATGCCATGTCAAAGCCCAAGTCCGCTTGAGCTAAATCCTGAAATGCTAGCAGGCTCAAAGTGTCAGGAGGCTCGGGCGGCCGAAGCTGTGGTAAACCGTCAGCTAACAAGAGATCCCGAGCCGGCATCACGGAGTCAACAAAATCACTCGTAGAGTAAAATGACGGAGCCTCCCAATCGAGATCACCACCAGGCGAAGGCATCTCCGTAGCCGGTGCACATGCCGACACAGCAGAAGCCGTGGACGCCGAAGCAGATACACCTGCAAAAGAAATGCACAATAGAGAGAGCACCGCAAGAGCGCCGATCGCCGGAGTGCCAAAGCCGAAAGGCGGCACACCGCATCCGATAGCACCGGACGGAGCCCGCGGCTTCACCGCGAAAGTACCGTCGGCATAATCCTCGTAGTCGTCGGTGTCGTAGCCTGTCAGGTCAGAGGGGTGGACGGCGGCGTGATTCACCGTCTGCACGAAGCCTCCGAACTCACCGCATGTCGCCTCTGTGGTGGTCACCCGCGCCGATTGAACTGGCGCGGGCCGTACATCCTTCGCCTGCGAAACAGGCATAGCAGGGGCCGGCACGGCGGACGCCGATGCCGCCGCACCACCTGCCGGAACCTGCCCCTTCGGTGTGATCCCCGCCGCAGCGGCAGGGCCACACACCAAAGCCGATGCATGCCCCTCAACCGCACTCCCAGGAACAAAGGATGCGTGAGTGTAATGTACCTTCTCTTGGGCGGCCTGAACCTCAGAGGTGAGGGCATCAAGCCGCCGCAAGACGTCCTCGTCGTCGGTCCCGCCAGAAGGCGGAGGCGGCACGCTGAACCCGTAGGCCGCCACGTCGATCCCACCGACGCCGTCCGCGGAGAGCACCGCGGGCGGGCCATACGCCAATGCCGCATGCGAGAAGGCCTCCGGCCCACTGTCCGCCGCGTCCTGGAAGACCTGCACGAGCGCCAATGCGTGCAGGCCCTCCGCGTCCTCCTGCTCAATGGGAATGCAGAAAGCCGCGGCCGTGGCTGGTGAGTGTTGGCGACCGCCAAGCGGGCAGTCGCGATACGGGTGATATACTTCACCTTTACCGGCCTTGCGGCAGCGGTGGCACAGCGGCTTCGCTCTCATGCTGTCGCGGTCAAAGCCGACCGCGGGGGGGTTGCCTGCACCCACGCGAAAACCCCTCGGATGCTGCTTCCCCCGATGCTGCGGCTGCGGCTGCTGTCCCCCGCCCGCACGGCCACCTCGCACCAAGGCCTTTAAGGCCGCGATCTCCTCGAGGAGCACCGCGTACTCCGACGACGTGACCAGCGCGGAGGGCTTACCGTCCATCCCCAGCACCTGCTTCTCACGTGCCGACGCCCCCTCGTCCGACTGTGCCCATGCCTGGAAGATGGCCACGACGAGAGCCTGTAGCGAGCGGAGAGTAACTCCGCCGAGGTCACCCGCAAGCGGATAACGCACCTTCACCGCCGCGTAGAAGACCGGGTCGAGGCGGTTGTACAACGAGAGCTTGCGGGTCTCGTCGGTGGGCCGCCAGTCAGGAGCGCGGTTATCCCGCACCAGACGTTGCTCACGAGCCAAGATCGGCTGCGGGTCAACGCCTGCGGGATAACGAAGCGCTGCGTGCTCCTGCTGGTGGCTCTCGCGTAAGAACGCCGGCACGCTCCCCTTGATGATGTCGATGAGAGCTCGACGTCCATCTCGGTCAGCCGAAGAGTCCGTACCCCGAAGCCAGGTGTCGGCCACAGAGTTCCGCTCCACGACGAGGGCCAAGACGTCATAGAGAAGCCCATTCACCTTCTCGATAACCAGAGAGGTGGGGTCGTCGAGGTCAAAGGGGGTCAAGTCCAGTCCGGCGGACTCAAACTCCGTCCGAAGCTGCACCACCAACTCGGAGAGACGGTCGGTGTCGTCAGTGCCACGATAATGATGTTTCTTGGAACCAAGGATATCCTCGCGGATACCCTTGGCCCAAGCCCGATGCAACCTCCCCTTGTAGACCACGTCAACAGCGGCGTGCTGGTCAACAAGATGTTTCCGCAACGCGACAGCGGTGTCGGAGTTGCTGGAAACAGCAGGGGGCACCACAGGTGGAGTGCTAGCGGTCGGAGTGTCCCGAACCGCATCCAAAAGCCGTATAGAGGCGTCCAAGTCGGAGTCCTTCAATAGGCGTTTGCGAGCTCGTGTAGATGTAGCCATACTTCTGAAAGCCAGAGAAAAGATGATGCGCGGTAGCACGTTTGGGTGTTGTGGCGGAAATGGAGAGATGACGTAACGGCAGAACGTGCGGAGCGGCGAAAAGAGCGTGGGGCACTTGCAAAAGTCGATGTGGTCGAAGGCGTCCGGAGCACCAGCCCAAAATACGTAAACCAGCGGGATCAGGGCAGGTAAAGCAACGTAAATGAACATTGCCACAACCGAGCAATAGCAACGCGCGGTGCCCATGACTCGCAGCCGCAAAAGACGTCTACCGTAAAATCATGTCAAAATCCTAGTCGCACCCAAACGCGCAAGTGCGCACCACCTCTTCAAGCGGCTGCTTAGCCAATCATGGCCAAGATAGCAAGTGGAATGAAAACGTGGATGGGGCCACGACCTACCGGAATATCCAAGTACACTAGATATCAGAAAGTCCCGTACTCGTGTGGATAAACTGTTTGAGATAAATAAACCCTAAGCTAGATATACCCGGAACGGTCTCGGACGGTCTCGGTGTCTAGCCTACCTGTGACACAGCGTGTGTCACAGTACGAACCTACAGATCAGTCAGTAGTCCAGTGTTGGTCCTAGGAATCTGTCATAGGGGCCTGCACCGGGACTCCCGGTCAGGGCTGCCTATACAGATTTCAGCACCGACGTTTTCCCCGCGGAATTCTACTACAATTTGACCTTTTCATCATCTGATTTGGTTGATTTTACGAGATTTTACGTTTTTGAACGCAAACCCAAACTTTGACCTTACGGATTTTACAGCCGCAGCTGAATGGCTTCTTTGCGCCAGCATGCGCGCATGTGCGCGCTCAGATCAGCACTTCACCTGCTTCGACAACGACGATTTACCATTGGTCACGACCTGGTGGTGCCTGGTGGTGCTTGTGCACCAGGCACCAAATCCGACTCCGGCATTTTCGACTTGAACGACAACAAGGACTTTGACTCCTACAAACTCGCCTCTCCGCATTCTCCGATTTCATTTGGCGCAACCTTTGGTCGCCATCTGGTGGTGTGTGGTGGTGTTGTGACCACCTCCCACACCCACCTCAACCTTTCCATCTTCGCTTTTACTGAATGCAGCTTCTCGACCCGAGGCACTCTCCGCATTTTCGAACCCCAACCATCGCTCCCTACACCGACACGATTCGTGCGGTGGTGCCGGGCCACTTTCGGCTTTGGCCTCGCATAGGGGTGGGGTGACCACTTCGCATTTTGGCAACGCTCGACCTTTATCCACATCAAGGACACCGCCGCCGACACTTTAGCCTGCTCAATAATTTTAGCAGCCTACCCCGTGGGAGTAGCTAATCCCCACGGCACATACATGGGTGTAAGCCCCTAGAGCACAACACAAGATTAGCGCGGGCGGATGCCGTACTAGCTGGGTTGGAAATGACCCCTTGATTCTTGTGACGTGTGCAGTTAGGGTTTCCGTGCTTGTGACTTAGGATCTTGTTGTGGCACCTCATACCTTGATTACCTTCTGCAGCGTCGAATGTTTCCGCTGTTTGGCTCGACTAATATATGATATATATATATATATATTAGTCCTTCCATCAGAAAGACCTATTTGTGGTTTATGTTTCAGCCAAAATGGCCAAGTATATCAAAAATTATGCCCATTCCGAGTAATTTCGGTTATTACACTCGCACCCGCACTGCAAATTTGACTGCAAATGATTTCTTTTACGGAACATTGCGCCTATGCTTACATGACGCGATATATCATTATGTTCGTCTATGAAAGACTTATTTGTTTTAGCCAAAATGGCCAAGTATATCAAAAGTTATGCCCATTCCGAGTATTTTCGGTTATTACACTCGCACCCGCACTGCAAATTTGACTGCAAATGATTTCTTTTACGGAATATTGCGCCGATGCTTACACGACGCGATATATCAATCTGTTCGTCTATGAAAGACCTATTTGAGGTTTATGTTTCAGCCAAAATGGCCAAGCATATAAAAAATTATTCCCATTCCGAGTATTTTCGGTTATTATTGCGATCGCGACCATCGACACGCTGCAAACGTGATTGAAAACGATTTCTTTTACGGAATATTGCGCCTATGCTTACACGCAATATATCAATCTGTTCGTCTATGAAAGACCTATCAGCCAAAATGGCCAAGTATATCAAAAGTTATGCCCATTCCGAGTATTTTCGGTTATTACACGTCGCGCCCGCACTGCAAACGTGACTGGAAACGAGTTCTTTTACGGAATATTGCGCCTATGCTTACACACGATATATCAATTTGTTCGTCTATGAAACACCTATTTGTGGTGTGAGTTTCAGCCAAAATGGCCAAGTATATCACAAGTTATGCCCATTCCGAGTTTTTCCGGCTAGGGCTTACTCATAATTTCGTCAATACATAGTCATGCGATAAGTATGGCTCCAGAAATTATTGAACATATCAATCTTGTTATCGTTTGTTTACCAACTGTTGATTTATCAGATTGATACATATGAAGCATGTCACTTTTTTATTTTGACAAGTGAAACACTTCTAAGTTGCGGGTTTCAACATACGCATATTCACTTATACAGATGCAAGATGATCAAACAGTTTGAAGGGGTTGTTTTCTACATTTGTTGCGAGTTGAACAATGAAAATATTACAAATTCGTTCATTCTGAAAGGGCCAAACCCACATATGCGCGTGGGGTTGGTAAGGGTGGAAATTCGCCCTCATCCCACTTGTCTACTTGGGGATTATATACATCTATTGTGCTTAATCCTTCACCCTCAGCATCATTTCCCCCAATCACAAGAATTCTGCCATCTACCACGATTGCAGATAGACCTGTTCTTGCCCTACGCAAAGATGCCACCTGTGTCCAGGTATCGCTGCCGATGTCATACTTCTCAACAGAACTAATCACTACATTGGGGATGTCCTCTTCAAATGTTACCCCTCCAATGACATACAAACTTTTGTTCAAGCCCACTATCGCGAAATCGGTTCGGTCAAAATTGAATCCCTTACCTTTTGACCATTTGTCTTCTTCTGGGTCAAAAATTTCAATGCCAAGGAAGTCCACGATGTACAAGCGATCCTCTAGAGCAACCGCTCTAGTGTAACCAGTGCTTTTCTCTTCGGGCAATTTTGAGGAAATGTCGTACCAATAATCGTACTTAGGTAGGTTATGGTGATACTTTTCAATTGTCAAGTGTTCACTTTCTTCCTCAGGTGAGTATCCTAGAACTGCATATAGCTCTCCTTTAAGAACCACGACTTCTCCCTCCTCGCGCATTGCATTGAGGTTGGCCATCGTTTTCCACTTCTTGTACCATAGGTTTAAACGCTCTAGGCTATTGCCATTGCGTGCGAGACCAACTACGTAGATGTATCCATTTAATGTGACAGCGTTAACTCTACGATTTCGACGAGATGGCAAGGGTGTGGAAGTTGTCCAAACTTTCTTAGACAAGTCTAATGTTTCTACAATCGAAGTTGGTTTTGTATGCACACCGCCAATGACGTATATACTTGAAGCTTGCGTAAAGGAATTATTCTCACTACTTCCAACCTTACATTTTGGCAGTGCGTTTCGCTTGGAGATATACCTTTGTTTGTTTTGCGCAACTATTCGACGTTTCTTTTGCTCATCGGTCCAAATATTTCGGCAAGCCCTCTTAAAATTTCCCTTATCAAGGTGTTTTAAAGGATCTATGGTACCGTATTTTTCTTGAACCACTTGAATTTCTCGACTTTCTGAAGTTTCCGAGGTAACGTGACTTTCGTGACGAGTTTCCATAACCAATGAAAACCTATTTCAACACAAACGAATGCTCTTGACAAAAGCTGGATATCTTTCTAATATGAAATGATGAATATGCGTATACATCGATACATATTTCAAATAAATTCATTGGCGTCTGCAAGAGGGCCAACTGCTGCTGTTCCGAACAGTTCTGTACGAGAACTTCCCAGAGAAGATGCGTAAATTGTGACACACGACAGTACAGTAAAAGCTAAAACGAGACAAGTAGACGTCACATCGACAGGCGATAGTAGAAGCTTATTACGGTGTCACGTGTAAACAGTTCAACAGTTCACAATTACAGTCGACGAGTCGAGTGCTTGACACAGTGTCACGTCATCGTCAATTCACAATTGTGATTATCACGCGACCGGCGACGCGCGCGACGCGACGGAAGAATCGATGACGCTGACGATGACGATGCGTTGACGATGACGCTCGCGCGCTCGGTCGTTCGGAATCGAAAAATGTATAAATCCCCGATCTCAGATCTGAGAAGTCGTCCATCGATCGCATACCTGGTATCGATTAATCGATATCCTTTATAAGCAATTGCGGGTCTAACCAATTTGTAAATATTTCGGGAAACCGTCTCCTCATAAATTTATTTATATTTTCTACAGTGTCCTTAAAGCTTAGTGCGCAGTACGACGTGTCATGTCACGATGACTTCTACGCTCAGCCAATAGAAGGTTAAGGATTTTACATGAATTTCAGTTCGCACTGTTAAGGATTTTTGCATGTGACACGATGTGTCACAGTGTCACAATGTTAAGGCCCTGCTGGAATTTTGCTTGACCACATTTCAGATTTCTTAGATGTTAGAAGAGGGGGACGATCTTAAGATTTGACATTTCCCCCCAATATATATTCACGTTGTAACATAACAGTTACGCTGTGAATATATAAATTTGACACTGTAACTTGACTTAAAATTTATATATGTATGTCTTCAAATTATATATATATATATATATATTTCCACGCTCAGCCAATGGAATGTTGAGGATTTCACATGAATTTCTGTTCGCACATGTTCGCACTGTTAAGGATTTTGCATGAATCTCAATTCCCACTGTTAAGGATTTTGCATGAATTTTAGTTTGTGACAGTTCGCACTGTTAAGGATTATGCATGAATCTCAATTCCCACTGTTAAGAATTTTGCATGAATTTCAGTTTGTGACAGTTCGCACTGTTAAGGATTTTTGCATGAGCAGTGTTAAGGCCTTGCATGAATTTTGCGTGACCACATTTCTTAGAAAGAGGGGGACAATCTAAAGATTTTTCCCCAATAATAAAGAGCAGGGCGAGGGGTTATGGTTAGTCAGATGGAATTCGATACCGAGATTTTGCAACAGCCAATATATGCGTAGAACGGCAATAATATCCATTTTCCATTGGTCAATATGTCCTGATCGATTCACACTCACAACGAGGCGAATCAGCGATGGCGCCAAAAGATACTCTCGCTCTCGTACTGTCGTACATCCTATCTTCCTATGGAAGAGTGCGATGCGATCGTTGAATTTATATCGATATGTACGTTTGTATTTTTGCACTTCTTCGCATATCGATTCGATAACATGACCTTTCGATACGAAGCTGTCGTCTCCTTTTTGATCTAGCGGCATCGGTAACCCCCATGTCGTAATGGGCTAACCAATGCAATGTTCGTATCGGTTCGTTATAGATATTCGTTCCATTTATAATTGGAGACTGCGCGGGGCGGGGCGGAGGGAGGGTGATGAACTGATGCTGATGATGTTGCGACGGGTAAAATGGGATTTTTTCATTCAACTTCTCATGCGTGTTATGTCATGATGATGAGGTGTTTTTAGGTCTGTAACTGTTCAACAGGAGAGCTCGAAGACACGATCAACTGAGCGTTTTGTCACGGGGACCGTCCGAGAAATTTGTGAAGAAATCATAAATTGTCCTCACATTTTGCAATGCCTTCCTTCGCAGGAATTACCTGGGTGTGCGACCCTGTAATCCAGAACACCATCGGATGGGCTGCCGTCTTCGCAGTGTTAGGTCTCTTTGCCTCCCCAATCAAGGATATCTGGGGTGAGGGCGGCGTGTTCAAACGCAAAGACACTGGAAATCTTGCCAGTGGCCTCGTTTACTTTTCGTCTTTTTTCAACTGGTGCGCAGCACACTTCTTCATACTGGCTGTTTCAAAGCTCAGCTGCCCTCGCAAGGAGAGATCTGACTCTGTCCTTCAGTGTAGCGAATTGATTTCTGTCGGGTTTGTGAACCACTAACCGGTCGTTTTGTTGTCACACTCTGCGCAGCTTCTTCTGGGTGATCTATGCCCTCGGCGACCTCCCTCGACTTCTCCAACCCCTAGTGATCAATGTGATCGGAGCAAGCTTGCAGTTGAGCTTCCTGTCCTGTTACTGGTATTACGCCGAGAACAAGAAGGAGTGTAATATCGCTTTTCTCGGAGGTATCAGCGATATCACGCGCTTTATCAACATCGAAATGTTGTTTTTCTATGAACTCCCATGCCCTGGTATGCACATTATCATTCTGGTTCTCACGTAAAACTCAAGCACGAAGCCATTGTGTACAGGTGCGACAGTCGCGCTTGCAAGCGCAATAGTTGCATACAACCAGAGCTCCGTCACAATCTTCGGGACTGCCGCTGCGGTGAGTTTTTCGCGCTTTTGACCTCCTAACTCGTGCGACGCCGCCGACTACTTCCTACTCACATAGCCTGTCCTTCCTTTTACCACTCGACCGACTGGAAGTCCGGTTAAGCATATTCCATCAAAATCAGATTAGCTCGGCGGAGTGTGTTTATGGCGTTTATACTCGCCACCTTTCACCCATTGGGCACCTCTTTCTCACCGTAAGGAAGCTTTCCTTGAAACTGCGGCCTTCACCTGGGCGTAAACTGTGTCGTTGCGACTTCGGCCTATGACGTTGTTAAACATGGGCGAGTGCAGGTTTTGAATGTGATAATGTACTATTCTCCCCTTGCGGCGGTTGGCACCATTATCAAGGAGAAGTCGGTGGCGAAGATGCCGTTCCTGCCGTTGCTTATGACTCTCATCGGCTCGTCCTTGTGGTTCTCGTATGGCGCTTACATCTTCGACTGGCCTTGCATAATTCCCAACATCCTCGGTGTCATGTTTGGCATCACCCAGGTTCGACTTCCGATTCCTCTCTCCTCCTCCTTCTCCTCGCGGTCATATGCGGCCTCAAACCTTCGCGTTTCTGAGGTCACGAGATGCCGCCTCCGAAACTATTGTCAAGACAATCGTAAGGGCCTCGCCACAGTAATGATGAAGTCGGCCGCCTTGCAAGCCCAGAGTAATAGTAGCTGTTCTAGCCACCTACCTGGAACAACAACTCAGCCCGCCAAACACCTGCTTTCGCGCCACCTTTCCAGAACGTCTCTCGTGTGGCGTGTGGCGTGTGGATTTGTGGCGTACTTCTGAGTTGCTAGACACAACAACCTGCCTTTTGCGGGCCGGCGGTCGTAGTTTTGCTTGCCTGGTGCGCCGCTGCCCGGATGAAAGCCGAAGATGCCCTCCAACTTTAGCGCTGGTAGCAGAATGGAGGCCATGGGTGAGCCCGCTGTCTTGTGCGCTGCTTGCCGGGTGGATGTTGTGGCTGTCCAAGTTGTGCGCTGCTTGCCGGGTGGATGTTGTGGCTGTCCAAGTTGTGCGCTGCACCCGCTCTAAGATCCCAAAACCCAGTAGGGTACTGCTGTTACCGGGTATCAGCTGTGAGAGTTGGTAATGCACCACCATTAGACACACAGCAGTGCTTTGAGCCAGTGATACACCGTTTCTTACCGTGCATCAGACGGCAGGGCTGTTTTATTCATTGGCACTTGCATGTGTGACTACTGGCTTGGCAATTGGACCTATTGAGAGATTGGGTTTGCGCGTACTTTGTTTTGCAGCTCGGCCTCTACACCTATTTCTCCCGGGCTTATCCTGAGGACAAGCTTGAGGCAGCGAAGAGTCCCCCCGAGGGAGACTCCACTGGAGGCGCTATCTCACCCACCGCAGCATTACAGTCCTCCCCCCGTAAGCCATACAGCAGCGTCTCACGCAGAAGTGTGGCAAGCGTTGTGCGTCGCCAGACGCGCCTGGTGCAGCCTGAGCGTGCTGCTGCTCCGCTGATTAAGGCTATTCAAAAGCAAAACAAAGGCCGCACCCAGCTGCACAAGACCGCCGGGGCGAAGAGCCCCGTGAAAGGCATGGTACATGCATTCAAGTGCAGCACTGCTGCAGTCTTCTAATTGTCTGTGACATGCAGTATATCACTACCAATTTATTTGTGGTGGTATCAATAAATGCCAGTTAGTATGCATGGCTTGCATGTTCTTTGACTTGGTCCCTGTCCCCTAACGATCCCTTTTATGATGATGCTTGCTTCCCCAATGGCTACTTGACAAAGTAGTTGTGATATTGCTCCAGTATCACTCCCTTGGATATCACTGCAGACGTACAATGTATGCTTGAGCATTCCATGACTAAGCAGCAACAGTCGGGACAGGGAGAATTAGCCATTTCAACTGTTTTCTGCAAGAGTAAACCGCCAATCCTACTCTCTAGTTAAGGGTCTGTTTTTGGTGAATACTGTGATACTGCTGGCTTAATATGGGAAATAATTTGTAAACATTCTATCCCAGTTTATGACTTTGCGCTCATTCTGTTTTTCATGTGTATTGCTGGTTTCATCTAGAGGATCCTCACCACATTCAAGGCATATCGGTTTTAGATGAACTTACTAGTAATGAGATTTTCTGAGGCCTCGATTGTTGACACCATATACCGTGGACCTTCTATTTACTTTTCCAAAATGAGGTTTATAAAGTAATTAACAAAATATAAGTTTTGTGTGGTTCACATTGTGACACGTCACATCCACGTCGGACCACGTAAGCGCCACGTAGGTGCCACGTCATTATATCCAGCAAATGATTATTTATTTGTAAAATGAATTAAAGGTTCACAGTATGTGCCTTACAAATTTTAAGTGAATTTGGAGGTACGCGCGAGTGAGTTTTGATCAGATGCGTATGAATTGGGAGATGTCCTTTTGAGGAGATGGAGTATTTTTTGAAAAAAAGCGTATGCAAGGTGGCGGTAACATATCGTTCTATCTACCTATCCATCTATCTATCGATCGATCTATCTATCGATATATCTATCTATCTATCTATCGATCGATCTATCTATCGATATATCTATCTATCTATCTATCTATCTATCTATCTATCTATCTAGCTAGCTAGCTAGGTATCTATCTATCTATAAAGAGGTATCAGAAACTTCATTGTAAGGTTCACATCTCACAATGGAAACATCAAAGGCACAGCAAACAAACAAACTCATCAAAATGCTAAAACTACCACCTAGATAAACGTCATACAGATTCACAGCGCTCACCCATGCTGATAATCATAACTAACCCTGCAAGCAATTCCGAAGCCCTGCGAGCCGTGCAAGACAACCACTATCCGCTGCAACCAATAGCTCGAAAAGCTCCGCGTGCTCCATGTTGCATCCTCCTCCTCCTGAAACAATCGGACTTGCCTGCGCTGTACACAACTGTCGAAGAACTTCCGCGCCGATTTCCCCAAACCTCCAAAAGACTCCATAGCAAAAGGCACAAGCGTGCGAAGCCACAAGCGTGCGAAGCCAGATTGGTCCGTACAATGCCCTCTTGGCTCGCTCATGTACCGCCGCAGCCCGCAGCGGCTCCCGAGCAGCCCGGTCTACACACGCGGCACGACAAGGGAATGCAAGGCTCACGTCAACCACGATATGTCTGCCTCGGCTATCATGGTTGAACACTGTGATGTTGGGCTTCCAATCAGGCGAATACCCATGATGATTGCGGTCCTCCACGATGACAAAGGCTGGATCAAAGACTTGCTTCAGCATAGACGTGCCAACACATTACGAACGGCATGATGTGCCGTGATAGCCCATCCACGCCGGTTACAGACAAGGTAGTGGTAGCCAAAGGGGTCACTATAAGCACCACATTGTCGCAAACGCGTGCATATGATGGTACAAATATCCTCGGAATCGGGCAATCTCAACACTCGCGGATGATCGTAAGTTTGTCATCAACATTCACTGGTGCAGGTAACTGAACAAGCAATTCTCAACGCAGCACGAGACCATAAGGCTACAAAATTTTTGAAATTCTGATATCCTGAGATCGAACGCTAAGCTCTTTCATGCAAGCCCAGATTTCCAACATTGAAAAAAGTATGAAAACAGCAGTAAAACATGTTCATCAAAATTGTATAATAACCGCAAAATACGAATTATTGTGTACAAAAGCTGTGAGCAGAACTGTCTTAGCAATCTAGCACTGGCACGCGAACAGCCACCTAGCACTTACGAAGGCAAAACAATAATGAGTCCACTGGTCTGACCTTCGGTCAGAGGTCACTTATCTCTCAATGCTCTGTCACATTTCCCAAAACTGTAACGGGTTCTAGCCCTCAAATCTTCATCTGGCCAATGGAAACTCATTATTCCATGCCAGCTTTAACACTGTTACCGCTTAACATATTCTGACTGACACGTCAGTGGCAAAGGAGTCACTGCCGTCGTCATCGTATCATTCCTTGGTAACCTGATACTGCAAATATCTTCCCTAGCAGGTCTGCCTCTCTCAGGAGGTCATCTTGGCGAAGCCTGTCATACTGTCACCTCTGTCACGCGTGTCATCAGCTGGACAAACCCGGCACGATACCATGAGAAGCCGGCGTTTGTTACAGCTGTCGCAAACGCGTGCATATGATGGTACAAATATCCTCGGAATCGGGCAATCTCAACACTCGCGGATGATCGTAAGTTTGTCATCAACATTCACTGGTGCCGGTAACTGAACAAGCAATTCTCAACGCAGCACGAGACCATAAGGCTACAAAATTTTTGAAATTCTGATATCCTGAGATCGAACGCTAAGCTCTTTCATGCAAGCCCTGATTTCCAACATCCCCCATCTGTAGCTGCTGCGCGCAGTAGCACAGACTCAAATATGGGCTTGTTCAGCATACTGGGTCGTATCACCATCTGCCATGAACTTGCCCAAGCTGAAAGTGAACATACCAATGCCTTCACCTTCTCCACCCTGTAACATCCTTGCTCTGACCAGCGGGTTCTTGAATACCAAGACCCACATACACCTGCGGCCAATAGGTCCATGTTCCAGATGCCCAATCACATGCAAGCGTCCCGTCTGACTCAATCGTCTGAAGTACGCAGCCCTGCTCTCGGTCATGTCTGTCAAGTAATAAGATGGAACGTGGACACATGCCACCACACGACTGGCCATCACTGCCAATGGAAATGCAATGTCCAGCGCTGCAAACCAAGGTGAAGTCACCACCGCGTCGCAAACACCATATTTCTCCTTCCATAAGCGATAATTACCTGGCTGGAGTGCGTCACGCGCCTCAGACCAACCCAACTGAGAATTCCAGTCATTATTCATAAACCTCAACTGCGGCCACTGTTCCATCATCACCTCACTGATGACCCCAGTACCTGCCCATGGGTCCCAGACGCCATCGATGGACTTCCAGTCCACCTCTGTCGCCAATCGCCTCACCTCGGAGGGCACCGTGATGATCAACTCAAGCCCCCACTGCAGCGCGCTAGCTTGTCGCACCTGGGCTTTGGTCATATGTCTCACTTCTCCTCGTCTTTCCACTTCTTCCTCGGCCAAGGCAGGCACAAGAGGTGCATCCCTCAGCTGCCTAGCCCTTGCCTTCTGTTCCCGATATTTCTTGCTCAGCACCGTGCGATGCCCCTCATTCCAATGCCCTGGCATGAAGATCTGCACGGCCTTGGACAGCTTGTCCTGCCTGCCCCAATCAATCTGATCTGGCATGCCAAAGAACACGTCCTCCCCTTCCAATAGCATCTCCCTTGATGAGATGGCATGCCATGGCTGAGATTTGTCCCCCTTCACCACTCGGCGAGGACCCACGTCTGCTGGCAGCAGGCGCATCTCTGAGGACAGCTTCTCGTTAAGCTGCTGCTCCTTTATGCCCAGTCTGTCCTCCAGGACTCCAGAGCTCTCATCTTCCTGGGTCTGCACCTCGGCGTTGGCAGCTTGCATTCCCGTGCCTGAGCACCTAGGACATAGCCACTCGCCTTCTGGTACTCCATCCAGTGCTGGGTTAAGACACCACAAGTGGTAACCCCTGTTGCATGCGTCGCACAGCAACATCTCTGCCTCCCCATCAGTCTTCCTGCACACTTCGCATGCTAGGTGCTTGCTGGGACCGGCTGCACTGCAGTCATACTGGTCCTTCACCTGTAGGTGACATGGTGCGATGCTCTGCACAGTGCTCTTCTCTCTTAACTTGGTGGCGTCCTCAAGCACCACCACACCATCCCGCTGTATCTTGACCAGCTTCAGAATGGCGGACTTGGTCGCGACCTCCATGCCGCTGCGAGGCTTCTGCCTAATGTAGACAAAGTCACCCACCTTAAACTGGTGTGGTTTAGGCTCAATCCCACCACCCCTTCTTCCTTCGTAATGTAGAGTGTCACGATGTTGTGCAACCTCCAAACTGCAACCAGCGTGCACCATCAGTCGCTTCACCACCTCTGCCCTCAGCAGGAGGTCCTTGACCCGTGCGTCCTTGTCATCCTTGAGCTCGGGACTGAAGTCTATACTGGGCGCTCGCTTCAAGTCCGGTGGCACCACTGCCTCTTGGGCAAATAGCAAAGTGAACGGTGCCACTCCTGTGGACTCTTGACGCGCTGCATTATAGCTCAGCACGAGTGACCAGAGCTGCTCGTCCCACTCATAGTCGAGGCCCTTCTCCAAGGCAATCTTCTTGAAACAGAACTTCATCGTACGCACCACCCGCTCAGTGAGACCATTGCCTTCCGGTGAGTCTGGCGATGCGACTCGGCGGTCTATCAGACAGTCTCTGCATAACTGCTTGAATTCGCCCTCGAACTCCTTGCCTCCATCCACTAGGCACTCTGCTGGCGCCCCGAATACCGCCAGAACATGGCTGCGAAATGCCGCCGCAATGGTCCTTGCCTCCTTGTCGGGAATGGGCACGCAGACTATGAACCTGGTGCAGTGCTCGGTCATGATGAGCACTCTGTTGTTGCCCGCCTTGGTCTGTCTCCTTGAAGGCCACGCTAGGTCCAGCGACCACCGATACATGAATGACACGATCTCAAGGGGCGACAAGCACGCCTCTTCCCTTGCATAATGAGTCTTCACACGCTGACAGGTTTCACATTGGGTCACCACGGCCTCAACGTCCTTCTTCAGGTCGGCCCACCAATGACGCTGCCACAGAAGATGCTGCGTGCGTCTTATGCCCCAATGTCCCGTTCTGGAATGATATTCTTTGACCAACGCAAGGCGGTCAGCAGGCTTGGGTATCCTCACTTCCTTGCCTGACAGCGTGATCATGTAGATCTCGTCCGTAGCTTCATCCCATCGATGTCGTGCTGCGCGCCTCCTCACACGATGGACTTCGTCTTCTGGTAACTTCACGCTGCCATTGGACCTCAACCATCTGAGGCACCATGCGTCATCATGCACATCTCGATGCTTCTCGCGGTCAGCCTGCTGCTCGACCACGCTGGCCATCAAGTCCGCGAGCCTGGTAGTGCACGCCAATCTGGGTAGTCTCATCTCTACATCTTTGGCAGGCGGACTCCAAGCAGGCACGTTAACGCGCGCTGCTGGAGTTGCGCCCTCCTTCACGAAGTGGCTCTCATGCCTCCGGCGATACTGCTCGATGGTGTGGAGCTGCCACCCCTTCTTCTTCTTCTTGCTTGGTTCCAGCCTTCTGTCGCTGAGCCCCAATTCCTTCTGCACCTTTTTGCCCTTGCGAGCACATTGTCTGCAGCTTCTCCTCCCAGTCACGGTGACTCATGGTCTTCGCCACCTGCTGAGTATATGCGTTCGAATTCTCAACCCATTCCGCCAGCAAAGCTTGTCTCTGCTGAAGGTCCGACCTCGCGTGGTCTGCCCAGTTATTGTCTACAGCGATAGGCTGTCCTGGGGAATTCTCCGCCTCCAAGGACTCCTCGCTGTGAGGAAGCCCCTTCCTGCTTGCTTCTGCGACCGCCATCAACAGTTCCATAGCCCTGCGATCCATGGCCACGCCCAGATAGAATGCTCGCCAGTTCTACGTCGTTCAGGCCATCGGCCATGCGTAGTTCGCTTGCGCTGTAGCCCATGGCTAGCGCCTTCTCGACGTCGAGGTTCACCTCTCGGGACTCCTCCTCGATGTCTTCATCATTCTGGTTGCGCACCACAGTGCCCATCCTTGCTTTCCTGAATGCTCTTGACCCTTGCGTCGCCATGATGGTAGGAAGAGCCCTCAACGGTTCTCCCACCACATTCACCACGTAGTGAGGCGCATGGTCTGTTCTTATCACTGGCCTGGGCTGCCAGCCCTTGGACAGGATCGACGATACAACTCGTCCTTCTGGTCTCGCCACCTTGCTCATCACGGAGCGGAACTGGTGGCTCTGGAACAAGTTGCTCCAATACGCTCGCAATCGATGTGCGTAAGCGCCTGCTTGTGCTGCATCAAAGGACACTGGTCGGCCAATGACGCTGGCGATGTACGGGAACACCTCGTCCCTGATCTTGGTCCCGGGCCTGTGCGACAATGGGGACACGTTCTCCAGGATGTATCCTGGGGGCTTCTGCTGCTGTAGCTGCTGCAGCGTGGATAGAAGCCGAACCACTTCGTAAAATAATTTGCTATGCCTGCCATCCAGGCCTGTAAGCGTCCCAGCAGGGGAAAGGTCCTGGCATGGGAACCCACACACCATGACCCACTGACGTCCTCGAAGAGCTCCTGCCCGTATGAAGTCAGCGCTCGTCGTGTCGCGCAGATCTTGTGGTAGAGCCCCAAATTCCACCGCACTGGGCGAAATGAGGTCAGGGTATCGTCGTAGCAGCGCCGTGCACCTGGCTCTGGCCACTGCCTGACTGCTTGGTGATATGTCTTGATATAAGTATCGATCCACCTTCATGCCACTGCGGAGCAGCATCTCCAGACCAGCACAAAGGCCTCCACATGGCTCGTAGCACACTACACCTTCCTCCCGAGCTTGCGAAAAGAACTGCTTGTTCAACACCCTGGTGTCCACCTTCTCAGGCTTCAGGATACGTTCGCCTTCGAAGTACTCGTTGCTGTATAGTTACCGCGGGACTTCCTTGGCCATGAGTGCCTCGCGTGGGTCGTGTCAGGCTCAGCGCTTTCCACGCTGCCCTCGCCAACCTTCCAGAGTCGATCACCAATTCGGGAAGATCAGTGTCGAACATGACCGCTTGGTTGCACTCCAACTCCTCCTGCTGATGCAAATCGAACAAACGATGCACTGGCCCCGTGCCCAGCTGCTCCACGGCAGCCCTCTTGCAGTAGTTGGCAACTTGGACCTCTGGCGTGACCTCGTCCCCTGGGGAAGCCTCCCCAGCCAACATGAAGCACAAGTGATCACGGAAATCCTTCCTGCGCACTTCCCCCACGCCTGCGTGAAGCGCAGTCACCTTTTCTCTCTCATGCCTTGCCCCAGTCTCGTCTGTCGTGGTTGGTAACGGGTAGCGAGACGGCACGGCAGCGTTGCTGTTCTTGGCTCCTGGGCGATACTGCACCGTGAAGTCGAACTCCTGCAAGCTGATTGCCCAACGTAGGTGCTGACCCTGAAGATCAGCCTTCTCCATCAAAGTGGTGAGCGGGGAGTGGTCAGTCACCAGCGTGAAGTGTACGCCATGCAGGTACTGTCTCAACGTGCGCACTGCCCACACCACTGCAAGCATCTCGCCCTTGAAACTGGCATACTGCCTCTCTGTCTTACTCAAGGATCGACTGATCGCCATGCAAATGTACTCCTTGCCATCGTCATCCTTCTGGCCCAGCACTGCGCCAATGCCGTAGGTGCTCCAATCAGTGTACAATATGAGGGGTCTGTCGTAGTCGATAGGCCTCAGACATCTCCCAGAGCAGAGCGCGTCCTTCAGCTCCTGGAGTGCACGGTCTTGATCCTTCGTTCCCCCAAGCTCCCTTGATATCAGTAATCTCTTTCTTGAGCAAGTCGTTGAGAGGGCGGGCCATCTCTGAGTAATTTGGCCCTCCTGGCTCACCCACTAAGCCCTTGTAGTAGTTCATCATGCCCAGGATGGAGCGAAGCCCCGTCTTGTCCTGCGGCCTCGGAAGCTCCTGGATGGCCTTGCATTTCGCCTCCTGCGCGCCAATGGAATTATGCCCAATGCGGTAACCCAGAAAGTCCACCGTGGCTGCGCCGAAAGTGCTCTTGCCTGCGTGCAATCTTATGCCTGCGTCCCCCAAGGTACGCAACACGTCCTCAACGTCCTTCAGATGCTGCTCAGGCGTGGAGTCTGTGTAGACCACCACGTCATCTACATACGCCACAGTGCAGTGCTGCAAATGGCGCAACTCGTAATCCATGATTCTCACGAACGCAGATGTTGCTCCAGCTGCCCCAAACGGCATCGAGGTGTACTGGTAGAGCTGATTCTTCCACCAGAACGCCGTCTTGCTTCTGTCCTCCTCCGTGGCCATGGGAATCTGGTGGAAGGCTTTGGTGGCATCCAGCGTGGTCTTGAACTTGGCCTTTGCGACCTTCTGGTAGAGCTCCTCTGGTCGATGTGGAAGCGTGTTGTCCTTGAGGGAGTGCCGATTGACACCCCTTAAATCCACGCAGAATCTCGTCTGGGTCCAAAGGCCGGTCTCATGATCCTTCTTGCCAGCCACGACGACGTTGCTCGCACGCCTGCAATGCTTGGCTGCGGGCTCTATGAAGCCATACTCCAGGAGTTCCTTGCAGTGGATATCGATGATTTCCTGCTCGCCCGGGCTGTACTTCCTGGGCCTCTGGTAGGCGGCCTTGGATTCGTCTATGAAAGGAATAGAGAACGTGTTGTGCTCCGCCTTGCCCTTGTAGCCTGTAAGATCGTGAGGACTGTTGGCAAACGTGGCCTTGCACCGGCGAAGAACATTTCGCATTTCCTCCCAGTGCTCCTCCTTGAAGTCAGGATGTCCTCCAAACGTGGCATTGAGCTCAGTGTCGAGCCACGCTGCCTCGTCCTTGGTCACTGTCGTGTCACCTAGAGGTTGAAGCTCGTCCAGCACGGTGTACGGCAAGACCTCATCCTGCTCCGCGATGTTGGCTTCCCAGCCCGGCTCCCATTGCCTCGAGGACTGCTGGGCCTCCCATGAAGTGCAGGGGGATGCACCCCAAGCACTGCGCGTGAGCGACATGGCATCGTACATGGGCACGCTCTCAGCCAGCTTGCCAGCGACCCACAAAATTCCGCACAAAAGCAGAAAAAATCGTAAAATTCTGTTGAAACGCACTGCGGCTGCTGGCGAGTTCGAAGCGAAGAAGCACGCCAATACTCTCCACCCCCCGTGCGCCAAGCGAGTACTCCCACCAGCGGCGGTGAAGACCACGACCGCAAGGACCAGCGCCACGTAGGCGGCCTGCGCGATGCAATGAAGTCGAAGATTGCGCCGAAGCTGCGCCCAGCGCGCCGCAAAGCGAGGTTTGTCCAACCTGGCCGGCAAAGCGGGCAGGCGCACGCGGCCCAACAAGAAAACTTGAGACCAACGTAGGGACGGAACAGCCCATCCACGGCCACGTCGAATGTGATGCGTGTCCAAAGGGTCGTCTGGGACATGAGGGGCATGGCACGCCACATCCTCCGCGAAGACGCTGGCACAAACCCAAAGCCAAGCAAGGACTGCGATTAGGAGGGCGGCTGCACACTGCGACCAGCACGTCAAGGAAATGATCACAGCCCGTAGGGGCACGACCATCCAACCTTCGGCATGAACACGGTGCACGCCAACATAGATGCCCGTGGTGCGCACGACAAGCAACCCAACGTACCAAATGCAGGCGAGGGCCCATAAGACCCAAACGTTATAGTACGCACGACGGGGATAACGTCGCGCAGCCGACCACCACACCGGCAGCCAGCTCAAAAATGAGGCCACACAGCGCCCCCACCAAATGCGAAAAGGGCACCATGCCAAGTGCCACGAAATTGCTTCCCACATCGCCCAGACGGCGACCATGGGCACGGTACCTCGTACCAACCACCACCAAATCACTGCACTGCCTGCAAGCGAGATACACGCTCGCAGGACTTCCGGCCGCAAGTGGACTGCCCGTGCAGGCAGCCCACGGCCACAGCGTCGGTTGTGCATCAGGGCTGCCCGCCCGCTGTGCCCGGGGAGCCCTGTTGAAAATGCGCTTGCCGTCGCTGCGCCTCACGCTGCTCGTCTGTATAGTGCTGAAACGCTTGCGTAGCCTCACTCCAATCGAGACAGCTGGAGAAGGAGGACGATGCGAAGCGTGGCTGGCAGGCATCCTGGACGCCCTCGGCGCGTGGACGACATGGGTAGAGGCCCCATGGCGGTCAACGGAGGGAGCAGGCGAACGCGCAGCACCACCCACGGTCGGCTGATGCTCGAACGTCCCGGGGGAAGGCGGCCACTGACGACGCGCAGGGGGGTCGCGAACCTCGTCCACATTCCTCGCCCAGCTCGTATCCACGTGCTCCGGCCTCACGGCCACACGAGCCTCACGGTCGGGCGGCTGTGGCGGGAGAAGGCGCGCCTCCAAGACGCGCAGGGCCGTCTCCCTACAAAATAGGGATTATTCCAAAGGCTTGGACGGCACCATTCCGGGCGCCCGGAACCGTCCTGAAAATATTTGGTAAAATTCCAAGCCTTTGGAAACCGCCAGGAATTGCAAGGTGAAGCTTTGGGTTTTCCCCTAGGAGTCCTATGGGGTTCCAAGCCGATGGTCCTACGGGGTTCCAAGGGGCTGGACCGAAATTTGTTAGTCCAATGGGTCCTGGTCGATTCCAAGCCGTTGGACCTATGTCCTCGGATTACGTATGACCGAAGTCGTCGGTCCAAGGCGGTTCCAACGGTTTGGAATTCATTTTGGACAATTCCAAGCCTTTGGAACTTTCCAGTCTGAGGTCGGCAGTCTGAAATCGGAGGTTCAACGGCTTGGAACCCCATTGGACCGGTCTCCGCGCAGCACGGGCGTGGTTTCAAAAGATTCCAAGCCTTTGGAACTTGCTAGTACGAGTAATGAAGCTCGAACCCGGAGGCTCAACGGCTTGGAACCCCATTGGACCGGTCTCAGCGCAGCACGTGCGAGGGTTTCAAAAGATTCCAAGCCCTTGGACCTTGTTAGTACGAGGAATGAAGCTCAAACCCGGAGGCTCAACGGCTTGGAACCCCATAGGATCGGTCTCTGCGCAGCACGGGCGTGGGTTTCAAAAGATTCCAAGCCCTTGGACCTTGTTAGTACGAGGAATGAAGCTCGAGCCCGGAGGCTCCACGGCTTGGAACCCCATAGGACCGGTCTCTGCGCAGCACGAGCGCGGGTTTCAAAAGATTCCAAGCCCTTGGAACCCCATAGGCCCAGTCTCTGGGCAACACGGGAGCGTGTTCCGAAATTCCAAGCCCTTGGAACTTCCCGATCTGAGAGCGGAACGCTATGAGCAAGTGCTTGATATATAGACTGATAATTCTCTGGACCGATCATTCTTGCTACGTGCAGTTCAAGACCGTCCAAGCCTTTGGAACGATTATGGAAGTGATATCTTATGGTGTCCAGGCTTAGTCCAATGGTTTGGAACCGCTTCGGAACTTGCGTTTGACGGATTCCAAGGCGCATCCAAGCCTTCGGAACCCCTTTGGAACTCCAGGTAAGTTAGTATTATCTGTACAATGCGTGTTATATATTACAGTATATTTACAACTGGTAGGTTCTGACTTGGCAGCACGTGGTGCTCAACGAGACCGATACACTAAGTGAAGTGACTTGGAAGCTGTTAAATTGGATCCAAGGCGCCCGTAGTCCCGGGTCCACTGTTGACCTTGTTCTGAGCAGAGTGCTACTCCGAACGAGGCTTGCCTCAAATCCGGCGACGCGTTAAAGCGGCATGCACCATCGAAGAAAAGCAATCCCTTTCGTGGGGCTGAGTCTGGCTCGTGTCCCTGTTCGAGACAACAACCACATCAGAGCACTCTTCCTTTCAGGAGAAATGCTCCTCGAAAATCGCACCCCGGTCTCTACCGGGCCCCAATCTTGTGGAAAGGGATGGACGATTTTCGAGCCTGGCCACTTCCGGTGTGCTACTCGTGTAGAGTAACCCACCCGTCGTGGTCAGTACTCTAACCGTCCAGCATCCCCATGTTAAAGGGAGGCTTCTATGACGGACGGGCACCAGGTGGTCCGTGCAGGCAAGATAATTGGCATTAATTGCCTGTATTTGCGAAGCACTCCAATTTAAGATATGCATCCCAAAGTCCGAAACCCAGTGTTCCGAAGCTGACCCACGAAATCTAACGTAGAGCAAAAAAACAAATCCAAATTCGAAATCCAGGATCCCGAAGACTGAAATCTGAAATCTAACGTAGAGCAAAATCAGCCAAATCGAAATTTCGAAAATCTAACGTAGAGCAAAAAACAAATCCAAAATTCGAAAATCCAGCATCCCGAAGACTGAAATCTGAAAATCTAACGTAGAGCAAAATCAGCCAAATCGAAATTTCGAAATCTAACGTAGAGCAAAAAAACCAAATCCAAAATTCGAAAATCACTTTCCAGGTCAATTTAACGTGACCGATACATTAAGTGATGGCTCTAAAGGTGTTCCAAAGGCTTGGACGATGCTTGGACTCTTCTTCGTGGGGGAATCCAAGGTTGTTCCAAAGGCTTGGACGGGGCTTGGATATTGTTAAACAATGGTTCCAACGGCTTGGACGGGATTTAGAACTCACCGAGTCGGACGATGCATACTCAATCGGGCTGAAGAAGCTTTCACGGATCTTCCGGAGCATCCGTTCGGCATGGTCATGAAGATATGTGTCATCCTCGTGTTCTTCCTCTTCGTCCGTCTCTGATGGTGGATCCGTCTCACCGTCATCATTCACACTTTCGGCACCGTCAAGAGAGTCGGTTTCTTCATGATCTCGGTCATTGGAGAGGCGTGCGACGGGCGGATGTAGGATCAAATGCCGCTTAACCCCCTAAGCTGCTATGCGTTGCGATATCGCAACAAACCATATGCTTCAAAACTTACATATCAGTCACCTACATGAATAAATATTGTCACAATCGCTCGCCAACGCTTTTTGTGGCCACGAGCATATGCATCCCCAATACTTAATTCGCTACTCGGCACATGTATGAACGATATATATCTCACTCATGAGTATTTCTTTCACCCGGAAATCCCCAAAAGTCTCACTTTTGTGCGAATGAAATTTCATCCAAGCGGTCCGAAAGTCCAAGATATAGATGTACATGCCCTATATCTCGACCTATATCTACATGTTTTGGTGTATATTAGCATGCCAAATGAACATATGCTCCATAAAAACTATATATGCGCCATGTATACCCATAATCAGCGAAAATCCCCAAGTTTGGCCTTAAGTATGGAAAACATTGAAATATCGATGTTTTTCCTTGTTTTTTTGCTGTTTTTTCACATGATACGCCGCATACTTCGATATAAAACAATATATCACCCAGTTTATGATTGCACATCTAATGAAATGGATAAAACTGACTGTTTTATGATAGCGAGGTGGCATGCCCTACAGATCTGCAACCCTTGGGAAAGCTTTCCATAGGCATGTCATCCCTGTGCCTACCCTATGCCCGCCCTTGGGAACGCTCGGGAAAATCAGGAAATATTTTCCAAAGGCTTGGAAAGTTTTCCATAGGGTATTTCCATAGGGATACCCCCTTTTGAAGTTTCCATAGGGTTTCTATAGGGCTGTATGCCTATGGAAAAGGACGTTCCATAGGCATGGAAGGCCGTATAATCACCCTATGGAAAAGTAAACATTTCCATAGGATGACTATAGGCATAACCAGGACTATGGAAAACCCTATGGAAAATGTAAACCCTTCCATAGGGCGGCTATAGGCATAGGGGGCCGATGGAAAGCCCTATGGAAAATATAACTTTCCCATACGCTTTCCATAGGCATGTCCAAGGGCGGGCGTAGGGCGGGCGTACGGATAGCGCACCTATGGAAAATTAGCGTATACTATGAGTTTTCCACAAGGTTTTCCATACGGCGGGCATAAGGATAGTACGCCTATGGAAATGTACAATTCGCCCTGCGTATTCTCGGGAATAAAGTCGTAATTCCATAGGGCCTTCCATAGGGATGCCATAGGTATGGTAGGCCTATGGAAACGTATAATTCACTCTGCGTATTCTCGGGAATATCAACGTAATTCCATAGGGCTTTCCATAGGGCTCCCATAGGGATAGTATACCTATGGAAATATACAATTCATTCTGCGTATTCTCGGTCAATAAAGACGTAATTCCATAGGGGTTTCCATAGGGTCGGCTATAGGGATAACACAGGGTGAGCATGCCGTAGGTATACTCCTGATACAGGTGGAAAAGTCTATACCTATAGTATCCATATGGAATACGTTTCCACACGTATACCGTACGTATGGAAATAACGTTCCATAGGTATAGCCAGCCTATGGAATGAGCTTTCCCAGGGGTGAGCCACCCAGTGGAAAAGTCTTCCGTAGGTATATCATCCGTATGGAAACATGTTTCCCAAGGGATACCGTACCTGTGAAAGGGTTTCCATAGGTATAACCATTCAGGTTTCATAGGGTGAGCATAGGGTGATGATTCATGATATATCCAGGCTTTCCATAGGGCTTTTACTACATATATACATATTAATATACAGAATAATTCCATCTATGAAATGAACAAGTTATTCGTCATGTAAGTCGCCCACAAAATCTACATGCCTATCTAGTATGAGCATCATCTTGTCTTTATCATATCTCCATGGTGGATCATTGAAACCGAGTTTGTGCTCGCCGAGATAATATACCAACCTATTTGCATCGGGTCGTCCAGCTGGAATTCTCTTGGTCGTGATGAACCGGTCAAAGTTCCATGGAATGGGTACAATGCACACCAAGCACTCAATCTCAAATGCTTGGATGAAAACCTCGGAAAGGTCCCATGGCAAGTCCGACCTCAACATCATATTGTTCGCCACGGTATCTTGAAATGCTGCCTTCAATGGAAACCATCTTACTTTGAGGAAAACCAATTGTTTCCTGCCAATCGGGATGCTATAAATTTTCAGAAGCTCGCCGTACCTGCAACACATACTTTCCAAAGGGTGAGCATAGGGTGGGCACAGGGTGGACATAGGGCGGCTATAGGGCGGACACAGAGTGGGAAAGCTTAACTCGTAATCATAGGGAGGGTGTAGGGTGGTCGTAGGGTGGGCACAGGGTGAGCATACGCATGATCTATGATATATGTTACGGTATAGGGATGTTGTAGGGCGAACACAGGGTAGGCATAGGGCCAATATAGGGCGAACATAGGGTGGGCATCGGATGAACGACCTGTCTTCATGGGCATTCAATCCATTTACTGGGGTATCAAAGATTGCCTTTATGTATCGTTGACAGGTGGTGAGGTGGCGGTCGGCGGATCGCGTACGAAAAGTGTCTCGTCCGACTTTCACGTGCTGACTCTTCATCACACCGTCCATGTAGACATAACAACGCTCCTTGGTACTCAAAGGACGACATTCCCTCGTCAACCGGTTCAACCGCCATGTCTCCAGATCTTGGATGACGGGTCGTGGCATGATCCGCCGTTCTCTCTTACTCAATCGCTTCCATTCAGCGAGTTTGGTGTCAAAGTCGTTTTGCAGGAGCTGGGCCCATGGGAAATTCGTGCGCATATACTTCCGTATACCTTTTATGTCACCTGTGGGTGATCAATGGGTGGGCATAAGATGGTTACGAATTTCAAAGGGTGGGCATAGGGTAGGCATAGGAGGGTGAGCACAGGGATGGAATATTTCTTTTCAGCTCCAAGGGTGGGCATAGGGCGGGCATATGGCGGGAAAGATTTCCATTGGGTGGGCACAGGGCGGACATCTACTGCAAAGGCATCTAAGGCACTGCGTACCTTCATCCAAGGTTATCGGTGTTTGCTTGCCAATCACCTCCACTCGTCGCTTTTGTGGCCCAGTGTATGGTGCAACCTTCTCATTAGATATTGAAGCATATATGCCACGGATTAGCATCAGCTGTTTTTCTAGCATCTGACCTGCGACATACATAACACATAAACAAACGTACAGTGCAGCCAGACGTTTCCATACCTATGTTTCCCCTATGGAAGGAGCTTTCCATAGGCACGCTATACGTACGGAACCGATACATAGTAAAGGCATAGGGTAAACATAGGGTGGGCATAAGGTGGGCATAGGGCGGGAAACTTTGAGATTCCCATTCCCTATGGTGATCACAGGGATAGCATAGGGCGGACGTAGGGTGAACATAGGGCGAGCCTAGGTATACATACCGTTCATGATGCTGGCTACTGGCTGCGATCGAGTTTTGACTGACTCCTTGCATTTCCCATAGAATGACTCCCACGGAAATAACCATGTTCCATGCGCAGGTCCTGTCAGTTCGATATGCCGAGGCAAATGTCGCAAAATATGCGTAGTTATATTCCAATCTTCAGGTGAAAACTCCTTCTCCCATCGGTCCATTAGAGCTTCAACCCGTTTATGCAGACGGTCCTCGGAGATGATGTGGTTTGAGACTATCTCACGCACCACTACGACGAACTCCCCAACAAAGGACGAGAATTTCGGATGATGCAAATCTCCCAATGCGTCTGGCCAAGCTGCGATTGCGCTCATGAAGCCGCAAGTTATGAAGACAATCCCCACGGCGGCCTTCAGTTTTCTTGGCTCTCTTGTGCTCGCGCTGAACTCCATGCCCTTAGTTACCACGTTGCCCCAATTCCGATCGACTTTTGATTTCTTGTACCACTTAATCGCAATAGAACGAATGTCCTCATCCAGACCCCATGGTACATCGAGTTCTGCAAAAACAGAAAAGAACAGCAGTCACTGTCATGCATTATTTGACAATCGCCAAGTTCCAAGGGTGGGTATAGGGTGGCTATAGGTCGGGCGCAGGGTGGGCATAGGGATGGAATGTTTCTCTGCAGTTCCAAGGGTGGGTATAGGGTGGGCATATCGTGGGCACAGGGTGAGCACAGGGATGGAATGCGTTTTCCCAGTTCCAAGGGTGGGTATAGGGAGGGCATAGGGCGAGCACAGGGATGGAATGAAATCCCGAGATTGTTACATACCAGCAAAATGTTCTTCCAAGGTTTTCTCCACCTCGTTCTCGTCCACAGGTTCAGGTAGCCACTCCGGGTGCACATGGTGATTTTCAGCATATCTAAGGCATTTAATATTCCAGTTGCACTGAAAAATAGCACATGTCATCCTATATTCCAAGTTATGAAGTTCGTGCATGATATCCGGGAAGTAGTCCTTTGTCACGGAAAAGTGTGGCAACAAAGAAAGTGCACACGGCCCTTTGATGCCCGTTCTACTATAAATCTCTCGAAGCTGAGCAGCAGTGTACAACCCAGAATCTGCGCAACTTGCATTTCTGGCCTGCAGCAATCGTACGTCCTCTTCGGTGCGGAGAGGTGCAGAACCTGTGAGGACAGTTGTCACATTCGTCATCCCATTCGTTTTCATAGGGTGGGCATAGGGCGATCACAGGGCTAGCATAGGGCGGCCATAGGGCGAGCATAGGGTGGGAAACCTGAATTGGTTATCTCAGGGACGGTATAGGGATGCTATAGCGGTGTCACAGGGCGGGCATAGGGTGGGAATAGGCTGGACTACCTTTGAAAATTGTTTTATTCAAACAGCTTGTTCCCCAGGTCTCGCCGGTAATGTTGCAGAACATGCAGGCTTTAGAAGCGGAATTTCCTCCCACTCGATTGGCAATTTCCGTTATGCCCCCCGTGCCATAGTCAGCAACAACACACGTGAGCATGCATCGTAACTGGAAGATTTCCTTTTTTCTTGAATCAAACGCTCGGACACCAACATTCCACATGTCGAGCAACTCGTCCACCAAGAACTTGTAGTAAATCTGAGCATTACTCGGTTTATCCTCGATTATTCCGTATACCAATAGAAACTCGTACTTGGCTCGATACTCAGCAGGCAGATTTAAGATTTGGAACGTTATTGGGGTGATTGAGGACGTGACCGCCGTGGAATCGTTATGAGGATTCACTCCATCGGCACACATGAATAAGGAGATGTTCCGTGGCTCCGTAAAGAAGCCCGGCTGCTCGACATACACCTTATTTCTCCAGAAGGTCGACTCTGCGATTGAAACCGAGCAACGAAACTTATCATTTAAGGTGAGGAACACAATTACACTTTCTGGAATAATAAATGGATTTTGGGCATAGGATAAGCATAGGGTGGTCATAGGGTGGGCATAGGGCGAACATAGGGTGGGCATAGGGTCAACATAGGATGCAAGGCAATTGTGAATTGGGCATAGGGTGAGCATAGGGTGGACATAGGGTGATCATAGGGATGTTATAGCGTGGACATAGGGTGATCATAGGGATGTTATAGGGTGGGCATAGGGTGAGCATGTGGGAGGGATACACTTACGATGAAACGTAGTCACAACCGGCAGATCGTCGTTCTCCGCGGGTGTAGTTATCTTCCATGATACCAAGAGCTCGGCCATCTCTGGTATCAAATATAGCATCGGCAGGAGTTCGTCCAAGCGCCAAAACCTAAATACCTTGTACGGCTTTCCCGGAATAAGCCGTTTGTTACGTCGAGAGCTGGGGTGACACCGAAGTTTGTGGCAATGGAGGCACTGGGTAAGGTTGTCATGCCGGCCCGGAGTGAAGATCATGCATTCATTCCTGCAAACGTCGGCGGTATGGTACGGCAGGGCAAAATCCTTCCACAGAGACAAAGCTTGTTTGAAGGAGGTCGGGAAACCATTTCGTCTTTGATTGCCGATGATGTCAATGTTGCCAATCACCGTTTGCCGCATGAGATTGAAGATTTGATCAAACATGGATTGGGTAGCATTGTGCTCGGATTTCGTTTCCAGCAGATCAATGACAAGACGATGCATTGTTGAAACCTTCTCGGCATAGACGTGATCAACGACCTGTGAAATCACGAGAGGCATCCCCAACTTTACAGGAACTGCAAAAAAAAAAAAAGGCATTTCCCTCCGCATGTCCGCCCTATGCTTACCCTATGCCCGCCCTATGCCGGCCCTATGGAAACATCCAATGCTTTCCATAGGCATGCCCACCCAGTGAACCACCTATACCCGCCCTTGGGAATGCTCAGGCCCACCCTATGGAAACATTCCATGGTTTCCCAACCTATGCCCGCCCGACGCTCGCCCTATGCCCACCCACTGGAAACGTCCTATGCTTTCCATAGGCATACGTACCCAGCGCTCTACCTACACCCGCCCATGGGAATGCCTTTTCCCACCCTATGGAAACGTTCAATGATTTCCCAACCTATGCCCACCTGTTGGCATACGTACGCCCACCCTTGGGAAATACAGAAAGAGGGGTACCTCATGGTTATCCATATCCTCATCGTTGGCAGCAGGAATTAGGAGACGGGCACAATGTTCTTCCAGCTTTCTCAAATGATCCTGGAGAATTTCGTCCGCTTCTGCATTGGCATCTTCCATGTCATCATCACCTCCAAGGGAACCACCATCACCACCATTACGGTCACCCCCGTCATCACTTGAAGTATCGTCTTCACTACTACTTTCCCCATGTATACCGCTCCTTGCCATCTCTTGTATAGCTTCGTATGTCGTTGTATCGTTCGAAGAGGTTTTTCAACTTGTAGTCGGCACACGGTGCAAGGACATGGTGGCATGTCGACCCCGTGGTTGTTTAATACTGGCCCACAACACACCATCCATACCAGCACGCATGACTACTTGGAACCGTTGCTTCCTTTTTAACTTTTCATTTGCTAGGCATAGGGTGATCATGAGGTGGTCATAGGGTGGGCGTAGGGTGGGCATAGGCATGGAAACAATACGATGTGTTCCATAGGGCGGTCCGCCCAATGACATCCCTATGGAAGGTGTTCAATACCTTCCATACCATGAACGTAGGGTGGACATAGGGTGGACATAGGGTGGACATAGGGTGGACATACGTTAGGAATGCTGTATTCTGGTTCCATTGGGATGCCCACCCTATACAACCTATGGGAAAATAACTTGAATTTTCCATAGGGATATTGGGTTGATATTCTATGAACGGTCGAGGTGTTAACCCTGTAATAGTGGCGTCCGTAGGGCTGGAAATAATTACACAGGGATGGAAAAACCCTATGTAAAACCTATGGGAACGCATTTCCATTGGCTTTCCATAGGGCAAAAACCTTTCCATAGGGCACTTTTAAATCCCTATCTGAAAATCGTATGGAATGGCTCTGGAAAATTTTCCACAGGCCCCAATGGAAATCGTTTCCACAGGGGGATCATAGGTTGGCTCACCCCATTTTCGGGATTCCATAGGTAATTTATAGGGATGGAATCAAAAAAATGAAAAATAGGGCAGGTTAAAACAGGATTTTTTTGGACCCTATAACAACCCTACGCTCGCCCTTGGAAAATGCCTATGGAAAATGCAGAATTACACTGTTAAGGAATGCCACAGAGATCATCCCTATGATAGTGGCGTCCATACCTGTGGAATGGCCTGGAAACAGGTTAAAAAACATCACCAATGTACCATATGGAAAATCCGGAGCCTGTGGAAAAAGTGGTGTGCCCTATGGGAAATCCAGAGCCTATCCCTATGGAAACCCCTATGGAAGACCCCCTACCGCCGCCAAAAACCCCCCAAATAAAATGAGCCTGTTCGATCACCCCCAAGAAAACAAACCATTTGTTCACTGACGAGGGGGGCAAAAAAACAAAATTGCGGCCTGTATGCGCAATTTTGGCTATTAGAGATTTTATTTCTGGAACTTCAAAAAAAATCGGGAAGAACCTGATTTCAAACGAAAATCGAATCGCATTGGGTCCGACAGCGACGACGCGCGCTGATTCCACGCATGACATCGAATTATGAATTCTCAACGGCAATCTCAGACTGGATATGCCATACGTTGACCACAGGGATGGAAATCGTAATACAGGTATGCCCAGGCCGGGACATCCTAATGGAAATCGTGCCACGACGGCGATCGATGGGAGTGTGCAAATAATCGCATGGAAAACCGTACGGAAAGCTAATTAGACCCATAAAACCCCAGGAAAAACCCCAGGTCCCAGCACACGCAGTTGTTTCCCAGTCACCTTCGTTAGTTCTTTACAATCAAAATGGCAAAAACAGCAGCCGCAGAATATGCCAAGAAGAAAGTTGAGAAGACCAAGAAAAGGAAGCCTCCCACACTCTACGACGAAGCCCGCACGAAAAGGGGCAAGAAGTGCCAGCAAGCGCGGGCCATCGCACAGGCCCAGGAGGGGAAGAAGGCCAAAGCCGCAGGCAAAAAACTAGTGAAGGAATGCTTCGGTTCGGACTCTTCGGATTCCGAAGAAGAGGAGGAGGATGACGAGGAGGAGGAGGAGGAGGAGGAGGCCGCTAAGGCGGGACCAGCAGACCAACCGTTGGACTTCGTAAAGTTGATGGAAAACCCGCAGCAGATGGCAGCGATCTTTGCAATGATGCAAAAGGCACAGCAAGGTGTGAAGATCGAGGCGGATCCAGTGGCTAGGCGGCCGTCGGGGGCGACGGACGATGAGGTTTCTTTGATGCAGGCGGACGCCCGGACCCTCATAAGCGAATGGGAGGAAGCCAAAAAACTCCCGGTGGGAGCGTGCAAAGAGGACCTTGGGAAAAAGTTCGTGAAGCTGAAACGAGAAATCGGCAAACAACATATCCCCCCCTGCACTGACAAGCAAGTTCACACGTACCTGGTTGCTCACCTGAGCTATCGCAAGGCCCGCCGCGGAGGAACCGGCCGGTTCAAAATGAATAAGGGTGGGGACATCCGCATATATGGCGGACCGCTCAACGGTCTCACTGTGGAAAACTTCACAGGTCAATCTGTACCCAATGCAGATATCGTCAAGAAGCTCAACAAGTTCACAGACCCTGCAGCGCGGAAGGGCAAGGAGTGGACTACATTGGAGGAGCTCGTCGGCGGAACAATCGTGTGGCCAGAAGTGGATGAGGAAGATCAGGAGGATGAGGATGGGAAGGGGAAGGAGAAGGCTGCTGAGGAGGCTCCTAAGGGGGGAGAGGAGTTCGAAGGTGAAGCTGTCGAGGTACGTAAGCTCTTTGCCTGTGAGGTACACCTATGCTCACCCTGTATTATAGGCAAACTGTAGCTACGGAAGGTATTTTTGCTTTCACCCCCTACTGTCTGTGGGACAGTGGTGTCCCACCTGTGCTCACCCTGTACTACAGGCATACTATAAGTATGGAAGCTTTCAGCACTTGAATGGTATACTTATGCTTACCCTGTATTATAGGTAGACTATAGGTATGGAAACTTGGGAACTGACTTTATTTTGCTGGGTGTGTGCGCGCACTTGCTCGCAGGCCTCACGTGACTTCGAGCTGCACTGTCCAGTGGGTCTCTTCGCCAAAACCCAACAGAGCAGCGAGAAGCTTGAGGAGAAGGAGACCGCCAACTTCGAGCAACGCTCAAAGTTCGAGTTGGCGGTGGGGGTGGTGGAAGCACTACCGGGCACCCTTTCCCAAACATTCACGGACCCCCCCATGAAGGTTCCCGATGGCGTTTACGAGATCTGCCTACTCGGGAACCGTATGCCGACAAAGGCGGACGGCGGGAGCCCGGCTATCAAGTCGTTTATTATGACGTCTTTGTTAAAGCTTCACGTCAAGAAGGATAGCGCGGTGAATGCGGCGGACTTCGCACACACGGAGGAATCGGTGGGGAAACCCAAGTCCGTCCTCTGGGTGGAGGGTCGCCACCTCCGACACAGCCACAAGGCGTCGGAGGTGGTGGCCCTCAAACAAAAGAAGATAAAGGAAGCTGCTTTAAAGGTACGTTAAAGGTTATTTTTTAAGCTTTGGAAAACCAACCAACATGACTTACATTTGCTCCATGGTTTTCCACAGGCGAATGATAAGAAGGATGAGGAAGAAGAAGACCAGGCTACGCAGGCGGAGTCGGAATGAACAATGGTGAAATAGACTGTTTATGTTGTGAAATAGACTGGAAAAAGAGGTTTATGATGTGAAATAGACTGGAAACAATAGAACAAACGTTATTACGTATTGTGTATTAAGTTGATGACCAGCATTTCATACGTATAGTATCCCTGTATTATCCTTGTACTATACCTGTGGAAATAGTATTAGCATTCCATACGTACAGTATCCCTATACTGCCCCACTACTGTGCCTATGGAAAGTAAATATTAATTAAGTTCCATACGTATAGCATCCCGATATTATCCCTGTATCGTGCCTATGGAAACCATATATATCTACTGGTTCCATACCTATACTATGCCTATAGTAAATAGTTTCCATACGGATAACATACGTAGGGAAAGATGTTTTCCATACCTATAATATACGGTTTTCATACGCATGGTATCCCTGGGGGAAAAGCTTTCCGTAGGTATAGTACACCTGCGGAAAATGCTCTCCATAAGTATAATAACCGTATGGAATATGAAATCCATAGGGCGGGTCACCCTACGGAAAGAGTTTCCATAGGTATACTCCTGATGCTGTTAACGGAATCATACGTATAATATCCGTATGGAATACCTTTCCGTAAGTATACAGCACGTATGGAATTGTGTTTCCATAGGTATAGCCATCCTATGGAACAATCCTTCCCAAAGGTGAGCCACCCAGTGGAAAACCTTTCCATAAGTATGTCGGCCGTATGGAAACCTATTTCCCAAGGGACGCTAAGTGTATGGGCCCGTCTTCCGTACGCATAATGTCCGTATGGAAAGATCTTTCCCAGGGGATACCATACCTGTGGAAAATGTTCCATAGGTATATCGACCGTATGGAAGATTGCTTCCCAAGGGATACTACGCCTATGGAGTTCGCTTCCATAGGTACACCGTCCGCATGGAAACAAGTTTCCCAAGGGGTACCATGCCTGGGGAAAAGATTTCCATAGGTATGACCTATTAGGTTCCATAGGGCCAGCATAGGGATGGAACAGATCCGTGTGTTTTTCCACAGGGTTTTCCATACGACTTTCCATAGGAAGGCTATAGGGATGACATAGGTGCGGAAAGCGCTTGATATTCCAGGACTTTCCATTGGGTTTCCATAGGGTTTTCCATACGATATTTTCCATACGATTCCTTCCATCCCTATGGAAAACGTTCCATAGGTATGGACGCCACAATCATCCCTATGGAATGCCTTGGAAAACCCTATGGAAAGCACAATCACCCTATGGAATGCCCTGGAAAATAATGAAAACCTTCCCAAGGGTGAGTATAGGGATGGAAACTCAAAATTTTTGTTTTCGAGATAACCTCCAGTATCCATTTTCCCTTTTCCATAGGGCTTTTCCATAGGGTTTTCACCTGTTTCCATGCCTATGGAAAGCTTTCCCAAGGGTTGCAGATCTGTAGGGATGGTGCTCGAAATACGGGCGGTGCGGAGCTGGTGCCCAAAACTATCATACCCAAATTAATGATAAATTTGCTTGTATATTGTCGGTATATCGGTATATATCCAATATATACATGCATGTGATGGCTCAGATTGCCGATGCAAGAGTTGTGAATCCTAAGTGCCCCAATGCGCAGGCAGACGCGCGAGTATATAACACGAATGAAGCGTATTTGGAGAAGCTCCTTTTTTTGCAAAAAGTTCCGTTCGCAGCTTAGGGTAATCTGTTTTTTGGAGTAGCAAAATCGGAGTCTGCATTGATCGCATGGGCATGGAGTGCCTTCCGCGTTCTCGTTTCGAGCTAGTCCACGCCTTTGCCTAGCCATTATTCCTGCGAATCCATGTAAGAAGTGTGAGTTGTCTGACCGGACTTGTAAGGTTTTCAGATGCATTCCGGGCGCCCGGACCCATGGTCCGGCGCGTGGGAACGTAGTTCCGGGCGGTCGGAATTAAATACCTTCAACATTCGGCAAAAGTCCGGTTTGTCACCTTTACATCAGGGTTTCTACGTTTTTAGGCACAATCCGGGCGCCCGGACAGGCCAGGGATTACGGTGTCCATCGGTTTGGAAAAGCCATCTTAAAAATCGACTAGGTCCACTTCTGGGGATTAATCCAGAGGCTTGGAAGTCCATTGGAATGGGACATTTGCTCCCACTTGAAAAATTCCATGCCTCTGGAATTCCAAAGTGAAGCATTGGAATCGCACAAAGTTATTTAGAACGTTTTGAGGATTGCAAAAATCACCTAAGGACCAATATTCCAACGGGTTGGCCCACTCAAACCAATGGCATGGAACTTTTTTGGTAAAAATCGACTAGGTCCACTTCTGGGGGTTTTCCAAGCCCTTGGAAGTCCATTGGAATGGGACATTTGCTCCCACTTGAGAAATTCCATGCCCCTGGAATTCCAAAGTGAAGCCTCTTATTTCAAAGCTTAACACTTGGCTGTTTTTTGTGTAAAAAGCCCAAAAAACAAAATTTCGGAAAATTTTCTGTTTTTTTGAAAAGTGGACATATGTTTGGCCCCGATGTTTTTGATATGCAGCGACGTGAAAAATGCAGAAAAATTGTTTTCTACCGTCAATTATGCACATCTTACTGGAAATTTCTAAAAATAGAGTTGCGACGAATTCTGTAGAAGGACTTGCTCCAAAAATAAAAAGCAACAGTCCAGAAAACAGAAATATACAGTATAGCGATGGACTGCTCAGATCGAAGATTAAATTGGATTCGTCGTGCACGAATGGTTGGATCGACTGCTCAGTCTTTCGCCGTACGTAGTAGAATCGCGAGTAATCGCGAGTAATCGCGAGTAATCGCGAGTAATCGAGAGTAATCGCGAGTAATCGTTAGTAATCGCGAGTAATCGCGAGTAATCGCGAGTATCGCGACCTTTGAAGACGATGGATTTTCAAATGGCTAGACGAACGGTACTCTGTGACTGTGGACTGTGGACACCGTGAAGACCCGACACTTTACAATACGGAACTTCATATTTCACCTCAACGCCGTCGAAGACTTGCAGTATTGTATGTCCAGGTTTGTACTGTAATTATCTATATGAGCTTAGCCGTGTCTTCTTTCTTCTCATTTTTCGCAAGATTACTTTGTGGAGATCTGCAGGAAATTCTCCGGTGACGCTCGGGTCCGGGACGTAAACGCGATTCCAGGAAGTCTGAAAGATCTCTGCGGCGGAGTTATTCAAACGGTACGGGCTCAATTCGCTGTGACACTGAGAATGCCGCAACGACAGTTCTTGAACGTACCTGCCGTTATCTAGCAGCCTTGCATGTTGCGCGCGCAGAGTTGTTTTCAGCATTTTGTTTGAAAACAGTTCAGCATCATCGTAGTAGCAACACCGTATCATTAATCCCACAAACCTGCACTTTTAAAAATAGCGTCAGCCCAAAATAGTACCGATGCTCGAGAATCGGCCATAACACGCCGGTATGTTTTCCACATATGCGTGTAGAACTGAGCTTTGTGTTTTACTTTTTCAGGGATTGGTACCGCCCGGGTCGAGAATTGCTCTATCGCAGGTAAGACTGTTTAAACGTTGGATCTGATTTGCGTTTCGTTGACTGAAGTTTATTATTTTACTTGCGGTTCGGCGTCTGATGAACGCTGATTTTGTTCTGTTTTACGGCATGTTCGCAGGTCGTGTTTCAAGTGCGTCAGTGCTTGCAATTAGCGGAATTTCAATTTAAAAGTTTCAAACTAATTAGAGTAGTTTTAAGAGTAGTTTCGAAAGCTTGCAGCTTTCGGTAGAATCCCTGACTTGTGATAGCATTATTAGCCTGAACCTAGATCCCACGCACTTGTAACTCTGTCAAGTAATGTTATTTATCCAATGATGATGACGTATTTGCAACTTAGCATCGCAACCTTTAAACTTTCTGTGTACAGCATGCACACGACATCATAATGTATGTGTGCAAAGAAACATGAAAACAATGTAGCAACAATTGCAAGTGTATTTTGGAACTGCGCAGTACCCCTTAACCCTGCATACCTGCATATTCTCACTGTAAATGTATTTGGAGCCATGGTTCCAAGTCTTTGGAACCATGTCCGTTTAAGCCTTTGGAGCCATATATGTTTAAGCCTTTTGGAAACGTTGTTCCAAATCGTTGGAAATGCGGTTCCAAGCGTTTGAAATTAATGAAATGTATGAAGCAAAATAAATGTATTTGGAACCATGGTTCCAAGCCTTTGGAACATGTCCGTCCAAGCTTTTGGAAACATTGTTCCAAAGCTTTGGAACAATGGAATCTGGCCATGCAATTCTCGTTTAACAGATTCTAAGCCCCGTCCAAGCCCTCGGAACTCGCTTGGAACCTTAATTTAACAGCTTCCAAGCCCTTGGAATCACGTTGGAATCTCTGTTTAACTGAGTCCAAGCCCTATCCAAGCCCTTGGAACCCCCTCGGAAACTTCTTTTGACGGAGTCCAAGACCCGTCCAAGTCTTTGGAACCCCTTTGGAACCTGTTTTTTTGCAGCGTCCAAGCCCTTGGACCCTCCTCGGAATCACCGTTTGGCAGAGTCTAAGCCCCGTCCAAGCCTTTGGAACCCCATTGGAATGCCCGTTTAACAAGGTCCGAGCCCCGTCCAAGCATTTGGAACCCCCTTGGAATCGCCAATCTAAAAAAATCCTATGGGAATCCAAGCCGATGGTCCAAGCGGGTCCAACGGGGTTCCAAGCCGACGGTCCAAATGGGTCCTACGGTATTCCAAACCGACGGTCCAACGGCTTGGAAACCGATTGGAATTTTATGTAAATTCCAAGGGGGTTCCAAGGGCTTGGATAGCAAATGTCCAGGTCCAAGCCCTTGGACCGCGGCTTGGACGGGGCTTGGACCTGGACATTTGCTGTCCAAGCCCTTGGAATTTCCAGTGTTAACGCCAACGCCTCTCAAACACATACCTGTCCTACCGGGTCCTATGGGGTTCCAAGCCGACGGTCCAAGCCCTTGGAATAATCCTTATTTTGTAGGGTCTGCAACCATGGCGCGGCCGATTCCTTGTAACCCCACTGCATGCATGTGAACTTCCGGTCGTCCTGCACAAGGTAATCGTTCGTGAACTCCGTACGCCAAGACAGACACCGCTGATCATCCATTAAGATGTAATGCACCGGCGTGACGTTTGGATGCGCCATGCAGCGCAGCACGTGCGCCGACCCAAGCTCCATGTACTTGCACAGCGAGAACTCGATGTTCCTCGCATAACCTCCGTCGCGCGTGTGTCCTGAGCCACGATGCGACAGATCAGCATAGGCCGACATGATGGCCTCCAGCAGGTTGGCAGACGTCGTCTGTCCCCCAAGAGGGAGGCGCCAGCCCCGCTGCCCGCAAGCGATGGTCTTGTTGTGCTTCTTGGCGACTGCGCTGGTGATGCCCGGATAATCCCGCAGCCTGAGACCTCGCTCCTGGTTGCACACGCCAAGCTCATACACGATCCGCTGGTCCCGGCAGCGGTTCGCAAATGCCACGGTAAACTTCACCATGAAGACGGTGAGGTTGCGGCGTTCCCTCAAGGCGCTCACCTCCGCCACGGTCAGAAACCTGCCCACCGAACTGACGGATGAGGTGGCCATCTGCACGGCATCCCAATCCGACCCCGCCGGAGATGGAGGCGCCCTTGTAGGGGACTGAGACAGCTGACGCGCCCGTGGCGGGCTCGGAGGCGTAGAAGGCGCGCCTCCCGAGGAACGTGGTCGGGCATCACGCGGGACACGGATCGAGTCGGCCCATGAGCCAGCGTTGCTCACAGCAGGCGATGCAGGGGGCGATTCCCCTTGAGAAGGACGAGCGGCAGCGGCGCAAACGAGTTGAGATGACAACGCACGAGAATCGTCCACGGGCCCACCGTCGCTGGATGCCGGCGATGGCGTAGGCCCATGCTTGAGGGCTTGGAAGGCGCTGACGCGTGACGAGCGCGGCGGCGAGCTGCTGACGGACCTGGCACGAGACGGGCCAGCGGCAGCCTGAGATGGCACAGCGGCAGCTCGAGATGGGCCTGCTACAGCCTGGGACGGTACTGCTACAGCCCGAGATGGTCCTGCCACAGCGGCAGGGACAGGTGGCCGCGCAGGGGCACGCTTAGTGAGCCGTAAATGAGCCATGTCGTTGGGCGGTGGTGGCCTGCGCTCTGCGTCTGCATTGAGCGCCTCGTGGCCCTGCTGCCTGGTGTCGACCGACTTGAGCATCTGCCGCATCTCCCCCAGGCGCACGTACTCCTGGGCGGCAGCATTCTCGGAGAACACCCTGCCGGGCCCCCCAAGACCATCCCCCACTGGGTAGTACTTGGTGCTGGAATCCGAGAAGACGAGCTCCAGAGGCGGTCTCTCGGCGCCATGTCGAGCATATTGACGGAGTATGCCATCAGAGAGAGCCTCAATGTCCACTGGGCAGAGGTATCTGAGCAACTGGTACGTCCAGACGCCCGTACTTTCGTACCAGTGAGGGAGCTGGAGCTCGTCCAGCAACTCCTCACGATTGGACACGCGCGCATGAGACAACGTGCAGTGCATCAGATCGAGGACATGCGTGGCTGCGCTCGGCTGAACACAGAAGACGCGCTTCCTCAAGTCCCACATAAGGGTGCCAGTGACTTCACCACTGGGGTACTTGAGCAACGACTGGAGCGTGCTCTGCAGCTTCTGGATTGGGCTGTAGTCGCACTGCGATCTCACTGCTCTCCCGGGGCCTGACGACGTCCTGCTTGCTGGCCGAGGATGGTACATGCGTCATGTAGTCGCCATCGAGCACCCAGCAGTTCTTCTGATCGTCGTGCTTCAGCTTTTGGTCCACATGCAGCCAGTTCGGGGTCATCAGCTGGTGCATCGTCACCCACTTCTGTTCGAGGCAGCGGGCGAACTCCACGCAGACATGCTCACGAGAGGGTCTGCTCGGCATGTCCTGGGCGGGGTTCTGGAGGATGCGGCAGAGGCGCGCGATGTGATGCCGATCTAGATACAGCCTCTGGTCCGCCCAGTGATAATCGAGCGGGGTGTCCAAAGACGGATGGTCCCCAGCATTTACCCGAGAAGGACTCCGTGTCCATTCGGTGACCCACTTCGCGTGCCCACCTTTCCAAGGGTCTGGCTCCTCGTAGAACTGCTCGAGCATGTGCTCCGACGCTGCCTGTACGGCGGGCGTCAGCGACGGCAGGCTGCTACGTCGGCCGCCTTCAAGAGAGCACGTCTGACGGCGACATTGCTCCTCAATCTCTGCTCGTGTGGCGACTCGATGTCGTGGGAGATCAGCAAGCGGTCTCGGCGAAGGAGGTTGTGACGTCACTGGTGACTCGTCATGGTCATCGATGTGCTCATGCTGAATCCCAGAAGCCGCAAATCTCTCCTCGCTCGTGCTCAGAGGCGTGTGCCTCAGCCAATCACACTCCAATCCCTGTCCGAAAATCTCTGACTGCAGACACACCACCGGGTCCACGCGCCTGGGCAGGTCAGGACGCTTGGGTGGCGTCATGTCCACCAGCGGAAGCACCACCTGGGCGTTCATGCCCAGGATCGTTGGCGCATGTGATACGGCCACTCCACTCCCAAGCTTGATATCAATCATCAGGGAGTTCTTCAATGGCCCAGTACCTATCAGCAGGTCCCACGAGTTCTCTGGCTCGAAGGTCACGAAGGCATACAATCGGTGCAGCGTCATGTGCGGCGTGCCCGCAGCCAGGATGACGTCCACATGGCAGTAGTGCGTGAACTTCGTTGGGCTGTTGTCACACCTGGTGACCTTCGCGCCAGTGCGGGCCTCGTACACCGTGAGGCCCAGTCGCCTCACAACTGCAATGGAGATGATGTTGCAGTTGGCGCCGGTGTCCATGAGGATCGCCCGATACAACATGAGCTCTCCACCAGACGACACCAACGCCAGACCCTCGTACAGCGAGGCGTTCTGCAGTTTGCAGATGGGCTGAACCTGAGCCATGAGCAGCACCTGTTCGTCGGTCAAATGCTGCTTCATCTTTGCCCTCAGCGTGTCGTAGGCGTGGGTCTTGATGGTGCCAGCTCGAACATGTCCATGGTCGCTGAAGTCAACCACCCCCAGGTCGTTCACGCAAGCAGCGGCTGCACACTGGGCGGCGGCACTGTTGACCACGCCGTTGGGCATCTCGTCCAGCGGCACCTCCTCGACCGCGCAGTGTTCTGCACTATCTGCCCGTTCTCTCACCCCCTGCACCATCGTGTTGAGTGAATGCTCTAGTTCATGCTCGTTGACCTCGGTGGGCTGCTCTGGATCATGCTCGTTGACCTCGGTGGGCTGCTCCGTGGCGTCATGTGGCTCGTTGCCCATGAGCTCCTCCAGCGCCAGGAGGTTCTCGATGTCCTTTGGAAGATCAATGGCGTGTTGAGATATCAAGATGGCCGCGATTTGTGAGCAAGAGCGCACGGCACTACGTAAGTTGGACGCCAGCAGATGAAACTTCCTGCTAAGGACGTTGGGAGGAACGGCCCTGGGCACCTGAGCGGCCTTGTCAAACTCCTCCGGCGTCTTGACCTGGAAGCTCTGCATCCTCTGAGTGCTGCCCAGGGCGACTGCGGCCCTGGCCTGGAGATCTGGTGCGGGAATGATGCCAGCATCATGACTACCTCCCAGCCCATCATCAGCGAGGCGGTCCTCCTCATTCTCCTCGTACTCGGCCTGCTGGTTGAAGTTGGAGTTGTACTCAGTCTCGGCATCGCTGTCCTCAGACTGGGCCTGCGCCTCAACGCCCTTGCCACCATTGGCCGGCACTCCTGGCTGCAGACCTGCCAATTCTGCGGCGAGCTTCTCCTTCATCTCAGCGCTGGCTGCCACCTGCTGCGGCTGTTGCGACTTCTGCTTGGACTCCGGCAGCTTGAGCCACTCCTTCGTGGTGATCCCCATCTTGTGGTCGTTGAAGCGGTGCGCGATGTTGTATGCACGCATCTGCGCATTCTTGACCTCATCCGGCCACTTGGAGTTCTGCCTGTCCTTGAAGAAGTTTGGCGGCACCCGGGCCTCACGACACCCCGTGTAGCAGCGCTCTGGAGAGTGGGGCAGGCGCGTGAAGCACCAATCGCACTGGAACTTCTTGGAAGCATCAGGTGGTGGCACCTTGCTGTAGGTAGGCTTCTGACGCTCAGCATTGTTCACCTCCCTCGAAGGCTTCTTGGAGTCGTTGCCAGCATGCTGTGCTTGCGCTCTCTTCTTGGGGTCCCTGCGCCTGTCCCCAGTCTTGGAGGCAGAACTCGAGCGCCTCATGGTTGACACTAGTGCAGCCAGGTCAAGCCCCAGCTGCCTGGCCTCATAGCAGGAGTATACGCAGTTGAGTCTGCGAACCAGCTCCTGCTGCAGTGTGAGAGCCCAAGCCTCCGCATCGTTCTTCAGCTTGTCCTGTACCTCCACGATGATCTCCAGGTCCTCCCACGTGACCTTGTTGGGGGCAGGATGGCTGACACGTAGCTGTTCGGACACGCGATCTCGGTATTCTCTGATGCGCAGGCCCTTGACGCACTCCTCGATGTCCTGCCTGACGATAGGGTCCTCCACCCTCTTGCCGGTGTTGAGCGCCGCCTCCCTGCGACGACAGCTCTTCACGTAAGCGAGACCGTCCTGCTCGGTGGTCTGCGGCTTGGCTATCAATAGATCCTCCTTCTCCTTGGTGCCCTTCATGAGGAATTTGGCTTCGAGCTCTGCAACGAAAGCCCTCAAGGCCCAAAAGTAGTGAGAATCTTCCGTGCCATCTGGCCCCGTGAGACCCTTAGTGGAGGTTCCCTCGCCTGCCCACTCATCAGACTCTTCTCCATCAGCATCACCTGCCTCGAACACCTTACAAACTGCCCAGGTTGACCCTGGCGCCAACTCGTGGAAAGGAGGCTGCGCGCAACGCACTGATCCCTCGAAAGCGTCTCTCATGGTAAGATCCTTCAGGACATGGCAAGCGTGTGAGGCCATGACGCCATCCTTCAGGTACGCAGCACACCACCAGTCATATGCGACTGAGGTTGAATGGTCGTCTCCTGCTAGAAACGAGGGCAGGCTATCCCACAATGATCTGAAGTCTGGCTTGGAGTCAGCGAAAGCCTTCCTCTGCTGCTGACTGAGCGCGTGGAAAGACGCTGACTTCATGTGCCTACGCTTCTTAGCCTCGAAAGTCCGCTGTACTTTCGCTACCATGTCAACAAAACGCCTGATGAAGAGCGCTCTGTCCTCATTCTTGCCACCGGTGTACTGGAGCTTGACATCTTCCTTGTCAAGTGCGTGACTATCTCTGTCATAGTAATCTATCTCGTCTACGTCGTCAAACGCAAAGAGGAACTGATTTGCAGGCGCTGAGGCTGCTACTGCTGCTGCAAGTGTTGTCGCTGCGAACGCTGTTGCTGCTGGTGATGCCGGTGCGGAGGGAATGTATTCTGAGCCCGATCCCTCTGCGCTCATATATCCCGTGTCATCAAGGTCCTGACTGACTCGCTCTCGTGCCAGTCGCCGTGCCTCACGTTCTCTGGACTGGACAGAGGCAGCGCTTGGCTCTGCCTCACCCTCCGTGGTAAAGTACTGCGTTAATGCTCAGCTAATGGGCCCAAGGAAGAGTCCCCTCTCTCAGCGCAAAGCTCGTTCACCAGCAGACTGGAGGCTTGATTCAGACTGGCTTAGGCCAGTGCACTGAGTGCCCCTGGATTCACCTCGCTGAACAAGCGGAAGAACGAAACGCGTGCGGCCAGCGAACGCCTAAAGGTCCACCACTGTGCTTCAGCGCTCTGAATCCGCAGCAGATGCAGAATATTCGTGCGAGGAGAACTCAAAGCTGGGCCAGCGTGCTGAGCACTTCTGGATAAGCTGGGCCAGAGTTCATCAGGAGCACAGTGAGCATGAGGGCAACTCCACAGCACCAAGGATAGCACCGATACGCAGCGGTGTAAGCTAGGCCAGTGTGCTGAGCACCCCTGGATTCACAAGATCACAACACCACTGCTAATGAAGGACGCCGTAGCTGGAATGGAAGCTCACTCCCCAGTCCGGTAAGCAAGAACAAGGTCGCTGTACAGAGTTGGGAGCTAAGCCAGTGTGCTGAGCACCCCTGGATTCGCAACACCACTGCTAATTCAGAAGGTGACCGGTGATATAAGGGCCTCACCAGCTAACCAGTAACGTAGAAAAGATAGAAGAATTCTCCCACACATTATGATAAAGCACTAGGAAGTCACTCCAGTGGTAAGCAGCACTCCAAGCTGGTCAGGTAATTAACTCTGAATCCACCAGGTAACCGTATCACACCAGTGAATATAGCTTAAAAAAGAGTACTCACTGTCGCCTTCAGGGCTGATGTTGCTGCCAGTCCTCTAGCAAGCTCTTCCCTACTTCAGGCTTAGGCCAGTACACCAAGGGATGTCCATGTCCTCCATGTCCCTGGATTAACCGTCAGACAGGGTGGAGCTGCTCAAGAAACCGTAAGTTGCAGTTCCAGACATAGAGCAGTGACTCACTGCTGATCCGCTTCTTTGCTGGTAAGTCCAAGCAGATGCCGCCGCCAATTAGCTCCCAGGCCAAGCACACCTGCCTTTCAGTTAGGCCAGTACACCAGGGGTGTCCCTGGATTCACTTCAGACAAGGTGGCCAGCTGGAGAACCCACTGAAAGGTAGCTCATTAAGGTACAAATTGACTGCTGATCCACTCCCCGTTGGTAAGTCCAGGCAGATGCCGCCGCTGATTAGCTTCCAGGTGACACACACTTATTTTTCAGTTAAGCCAGTGCACCAGAGGTGCCCCTGGATTCACTTCAAACAAGGTGGACAGCTGAAGAAGCCACTGAGAGGTGCTCATCAAGGTGTACATTTACTGCTGATTGACTCTGTTGTCGCCGCCGCCCAAGCTCATGCCGTGCTGATTAGCTCAAAACTAAAGAACACCTGTCAGCAGTTAGGCCAGTGCACCAGGGGTGCCCCTGGATTCACTGCAGAACAAGGTGCTGAGCATATCACCGGGTAGAAGAAGGCCGCTCATGACTAGTGAATCCAAAGCTGATCCGTTGTCGCCGTCGCTGGTAGCTCTTTCAGTGCAAGTACCACCAAGTTCAGGGAAGAAGAAGGGTCCGCCAGTGCACCGTGGGTGCCCCTGGAGTCACCTGACTTCCGAATCCGCTCTTGCAAACTGCTGCTGACTTCTCGCCAAAGGGCCTCTACTTCTGGATTAGCACTGAAATAAAAAGCCGCTCCGCGCAGGACATTATTGTTTTGAAAAAAGTATGAAAACAGCAGTAAAACATGTTCATCAAAATTGTATAATAACCGCAAAATACGAATTATTGTGTACAAAAGCTGTGAGCAGAACTGTCTTAGCAATCTAGCACTGGCACGCGAACAGCCACCTAGCACTTGCGAAGGCAAAACAATAATGAGTCCACTGGTCTGACCTTCGGTCAGAGGTCACTTATCTCTCAATGCTCTGTCACATTTCCCAAAACTGTAACGGGTTCTAGCCCTCAAATCTTCATCTGGCCAATGGAAACTCATTATTCCATGCCAGCTTTAACACTGTTACCGCTTAACATATTCTGACTAACACGTCAGCGTGGCAAAGGAGTCACTGCCGTCGTCATCGTATCATTCCTTGGTAACCTGATACTGCAAATATCTTCCCTAGCAGGTCTGCCTCTCTCAGGAGGTCATCTTGGCGAAGCCTGTCATACTGTCACCTCTGTCACGCGTGTCATCAGCTGGACAAACCCGGCACGATACCATGAGAAGCCGGCGTTTGTTACAACATACACATGTATGCACGCCAGCTAGAATAGGCATCGGGGCACCCAATTGGAAAGCCAAGGCGACAGCTGCCTGAGTGGGTGGAAGCCGAAAAGAAGGCGACGCGGGGATGGCTGCCAAGTGAGCAGTGGCGACACGTTGACAAAGGGAAAGCAACCGAGCTCGAGAGGCAGGCGCAGGTTGGTCGAATAAATCAAGCCAGTCGGATCCGCGTTCAAGACCACAGAAAGGTCCTTCTGCAAGTTAATTTTGGGCTGCACAAGGAGACCCCACCCAAGCTCTGAACCCAACTCGGGCCAACCCACTGACGGGAAGGGATGATCATCTCTCCGGGCCTCAACCACTCGGTTGTGTGAAGTGCCAAGCGCCTGTAGTGAGGAATCCAGGCTTTGGTCCAACCTCCCCGCCGCCAAATCTTCCCCGTGACTGCAAAGACTAGGGAGGCAGCACTCCTCCAAGGCTTGCACCCCGAGCCGCACACGAGCCCACACCTGAGCCCAAGAACCTACCCAGCCTGACAATGACAGCCGTTGGATGGAGGAGAGACCCACGCCCCCCTAGGCCGCGGGAACTTGACTGATGGCCACCGACTCCTCGTTCAACGGCAACGGGCTTCCCATAATCTGCCGCAAGCTGCGCTGCAACGCCTCGTCGAAGTGTAAAGCACCCGATTGAAGCAGATCGGGACGCACACCACGCATTGAATGCAAAATTTCCCGATGGGCACAGAATGAACGTAACAACAATAGTTGCGCTTGGGGATCATTCAGGTCCTCCAACAGCGGAAGGACCGACGTTGCCGATACCGCCATCTTACCGCATCTCACCTCCAACGGGTACTCCCAGCACCTTACTCCCCCCCGAGGCTCTCCGGAGATGGGAACGCCGTTGTCATCAACAACATCTGAAAAGTCGGGGCATTCTCCGGAGGGGAAGACAATCTTTCGTTTCATCATGTCGAGATCCAGCCCGATGTTAAACATGCCCTGTCGAAGTGTGCCATAAGCAGCCCGTGCCATACGGCAATTTGTCTCCAATTTTAAGACTGTATTTGTAGTGTAACTGACTGACAAGCCGATGTAATCGCACACCATATCTGAGGACTGTGAGCTTCTGTGATTGCCTCAAATCGCCTTCTTGCCGTTCAGATCAACGAGTTCACCAGTCGTCAAAAGTGCCGCCTTATCTTGCAGTGCAAGCCGTTTTCGACCACCGCGCGGCATGCGCCGGGATACGGCGACATACAATACCCACCAATTAGGACCTTACACGTCGACGTATGGTGTCCGAATTCCCCCGGAGGCCACCGACACGTAGGACTGCGGGGGTCACCGGCTGAGCGGATGATGCCGTGGCCTCTGAAAATCAGTGAAAACAACATCATGGGAAATTCGGACACCATAGGTAGTTTTAAAAAGGCATATATAGAGGACTTATGTATGCCTTTGACCCTCCCGCGGTGTCCGGACAGTCGCTTTCCAGCATCCGGTAGGGGAGGATGCCGCCATCGGGTTTGGGTTTGCGGAGAGCGCTGAAATCTGCAGCCATTCGCGTTTCACCTGGTTGAACTTATCAGGAACTTATCGTACGCCTTGCACTATGCTTGCTTAACGGGCGTTAAGCAAGCACGGCACTATGGTCGCGTCAAGGAATGTATACCATTCCTTGAGCACCGGCATTCCGGGGAGTCGCCTAGGTCACGTAGATTGTTCATCCACTCAAGTGAAATGAACCAACCTGGCAACCTATAAAATTGTTTATTGTGCGTGACACAAGCTACTTGAATACAGGTTTGTGATTACGTTTGTTCGTGCGGGCGCGTTGTAGTGCGGATGGCTAACCTCACGTGATCATCTTCGCGCAAGGGAGGCGAAGCTGATCACGTGCAGTTGGACATGCGTTCGCAATTGAAGAGTGTATGCATATATGCATTGTGATATGCTGTATGGTATGCCGTGCAATAATATATGATAAAAAATACACCGCTGCTGCTGACCCGGGTCAACAGCAACGGTGTATTTTGAAGTGAACGGAAGTCGAAAGTGATTAAGAAACAATTTCAAACTGTCTCGAGCTTCCCAACACCGATTTATCTGCGTCCGATGACTGACTGTGTACATGTAATTGTACCGTCAGATCGAAAATCATTTTATACACAGTGTCTGGCGTAATTTTCGAGTCATCGTCGTCATCGAAAATGCACGTTTGATTAGGTCATGAAATTGCTGTATGCCAGCTCAGGGGGACCAATCAATCGAACGTCGTCCAGGAATGCAATCACAACCACGTCAGGAAGTGCTTCTAAGGTTGCCTCAAGCACATGCTACAAAGGTGCTGCAAAAAAGAAAGGTCCCAACGGGTCTCCTTGCCTGTGTCCCCTCCTCGGATGACAACCAGTGAAATTTGCCATCCTCGCCCCTCCACCCAAGGTTGGCTGCCTCCCGATGCCAACATTCTGTCACTCCACACAGTTCAGGAAAGTAAGCAGCCACTGCCTAAAAAACTGAACGCCGAGAAACCGAGTTGAAGGCATTCCGGGCGTCAACTTCCACGAGCGCCCAATCGGGATGTGCTTCCAGCAATGCGTATACTGTATGGACACATATCTCAGCACCTCCGGTTACTCCCACTCCAAGTTGCATCGCTGAAGAGCGCGCCCCAGGACGCGGCGGCGGGCAAAAATATGCTGCCCATGACGACCGCATCTGCCGGCAAACAACTTTCCCAGCCAAGCGTCGACGAGGGCTTCCCCACAAGAAATTGACCGAACACCACCACTTGGCTTCAGAAGTGCAAGCAGGCGAGCCCCCGCCAGCCAAGGACGAATCGAATCTGGCACCCGATTAGCCACAATCTCTTGACACGCATGGTTAACAGCTCGTTTGCCGTCTGAATTAGTGGCGGCTCCAACTGCACGAAGCTGTTCAAACCAAAGTTGAGAGAGCCCGGGGCCCGAAACCATTGGGAGCTGGTTAAACTCCTCCTCAGAGGCCCCATCTTTTAAGACAAGAGAAGAAGTAGCAGCCATCTCCGGCAAACAGTCGGAACCAACCGGATGCAGACCACGAAGAATTTCCAGTGTGGCATTATTCAATGGAGCTAGTGCTGCGGGATCAAGTCGTGCCATCGCTTTGGAGAACTGGCCCTCTTTGATAAGTTCCATCACACCTGCCAACTCTCTCTCTCTCTCCCGAGAGGCTTCAGTTGGTCTAAAGGCAGCTAGAGGGCGAGATTCAGAAAAAGGGCTTCCCATTCACCGTCCCAAAACCGCTCACACCTTTTCCGACGAACTATCTCCGCGGGCAAAGTGGATTTACGCCGAAGCCCTGGAAGCGGCGAGAAAGCAACAAACGTGTGCTCACCCCCATAAGTCTCCAAAAGTCCTCTGACCCCTCGGAGAGTCCGGATAAAATCCAAGCCAGAACATCTGCAAATTGTCGACGAGCATGCCGAGGAGCTTTCACGGGAATCGTCAACTTTTTTTCGATAACCAATGAACATCGCAGTCGGTCAATAGATCGATACCATAATTTGCTTTCTGAAATTTGATTGGTTGGACAATAACCGAATACTGTGTCTACGAGTACCGTTGGCGAAATACCAAGTCTCAATACCTTGAACATATTTATCCCGAAAATACACCACAAGCAAATACATATGAGTACATACTGCAACCTGCAGCAGCGTGGAATCAGCAAAGCAAGCCGAACACGGGCAAAAATAACGTCCGTTTGAAAGGGCAGCATCGAGCGTGAACGCATCCATCCATCGCCTGTTCTATCGACAAGCGAACGGGCATCTCGTCCATGCATGTGCACGACGAGAGCTCGCCTATCGTGTGAGACTGTTCAACACCTCCGGGTCAGACCCATCCTCCCCCAAGACCTGCTTCAAATGCCTCGGAAATATATTGGTTGTCGATGACGTGTGAGCAACGATATCTAATGTGCAAATGTCAATCGGTGACAACGGGTATGCATACTTTTCCATATTCATGAAACGATTGTATTTAATCCTTGTTGCCGCAAAAAAATGCAATTCTTACAAAACGTACAGCTTTCTCAACTGTAATTCAGAGGGGGGCTCCAGCCTGCGGTGTGGACATCCGACAAGAGAGAGCAAGGATTCGAGTGATAAATGACGACGACAATCTGTCAGAACTAACAGTAATGGAAGAAACATTTAGAGATTGCATGCAACTAAAGGTTTCTATGCTCACTTCTCATATTCCTACACAGCTGTTGTTCTAATGCAGTGACTTCAACGTTTTGTCTGGTGAAACCTTCGCAAAAGCGGTTCTGGGTTTGTCCCTAGCTATTACAGTAGTCAGATGACGAGAGCTAAAAGATGCAATGTATCATAAGACTACACACAACGGAGTGTTCCCTTCCTGGCATGTGTTTCATGGTGCGTGATCGACTCTGGGGAATATCACCTTATCACCAAACTCTGAGTTGCCTACGTTAGGAACCCAAAGCTAAAATACAACTATGATTTACAGAAGGCGATAAACCGAGCCTTCAGTGTTCCAAGTTTCACACAACTTGTTGGGTGTATACCAGCACCGGCTTCAGGTTGTACACATAAAACATGCACATGCCTCTCGTTCCTGGAGAGCGTGGTTGCAAAATAAGCTGATATCACCGAAATGTGCAGCAGCCAACAAGGTACTTGAAAACTGAAAGCAGTTCAGGATCTTCCGCAGGGATAATCAGCCCACGGCGCCCCAGAGTCTTTGAGCCTTGCGGCCCCATTTGGCATCGGCTTCGTTCAGGCGCACGATGTCTTCGACCTCGATTTTAATATTTTTGGATCTCTTTTCCTCATAAAAAGCTTCGAAGGCTTGACGAGCCCACACGTAGTCCAACTTGCTTAGTGTCAGAATGTCCATGACACTGATGTAGTTGGGCTTCGCCAAGAGGGCGTCCAGCGCCTGACGTCCCAAGTCCTTCCTCGCACTAACCATTTTCTCGATAGCTGACGCGGTTGGGATGAAATTGGAGGTGTACACCTTCAGGGCGCGATTCCCGTACTCCTGGTTGTGATATCCTAGTTCTGTAACATCATCGTCCGTGATCGTATGAGCTTTCTGCTGGAGGAACTTTTCAGCCGCCAATTCCCCCCATTTCGGATTTCGCTGACAAAGCTCAACCACTTCAGCAGCAGTCATGTATGTGTTCAATGCTAGCAACTCCTCGAACTTTGCTACGTCGCTGTTGTCGAGGTCGGCCACTGCTTTCAGGATGTTGTCGGCGGCATAAGCCTTCAGCAACGTTTCCTTCGTAAGCCGCTCAATCATCTGTTCGAACTTTGGAAGCTATCGTGGATAAGCAGCTGTCGTACCCCTGCAGCAAGACAAGAAAGGGGAAAAAAGTCTAAGGAACATAGCCAGCATGTCCGAATAAGGATCGAGAGAGAGAGAGAGACAGAGAGAGAGAGGAAAGGAGACGTGCAGTGCAGCAGTGCAAAAATCCACAAGTCTAAAAGTGGAGTGTCTTTAAACTAACCGAAAAAATATCTGCTCTTTTCGTGGGCTTGAGTAACACAGGCCCTCATGAAATTATCGTGGGGATTTCGGGGCGAAACTGAGTTTGAACAGGTCTCACGTGTTACACGGAGCGACACTTCAAACTTCAACGCAAATAAGCGCAAGCAAAAGCAACGTGGAAAAGGCTAGGAAGACCACTAAAATATCTGTATCTCACACGACGATAGCCACAAGCTTCAAAAAGCGATGCTCTGAAGAGACCAAAGACATTCGAAACAAACACTGCGGAGCCAACGCAACACGCACTGGTTGATACCGTTTTCCTGCAACTTTCATATCAAGAAAAGGTCGATAGGATAACAGAACAGTTTCAAAATATTCACGACATGATATCACAACAGACACCAGACGACACGCAAAGAAACCGCTTCACTGAACCCGTCGGGAATAGCCGAGACAAAAGGTACAATACACACAACACAGACGAAACAGAAATATCACGCAGAAAGATTTCCTAAAGCAGTTGCTACAACTGTGCACGGGTTTGAAAACACGTATGTTGCAACTGGGATCGCAGAGTGATATCAAGAAAGCGAGACAAGGAGCTAGCTACGCTCCAATGGACCTGTAAATGAGGCAGATAGTGCAGCGCGACTTTCATATCAAACGGTATTTCACGACGCTAATTTTAACTACTATACTAGACTAAATGCCCGTTGGCCCACTGGGTAGAAATAGAATGTGGAACGCACGGCTTTTCTCCAGAAGCCTAGGAAGTCCAAAATTAGGGTAGGTTGACTGAGGTCGTTGCAGGTTATTCCGCGGCGTCGGTACTCAATATCCACCGAATGAAGAAAGACGATGTGGTATTACTGTTTGAATGCTCACTCCTACGAAGCTGAATGCAAACCAAACTCCTGCTGTTGCAATATCCAGAAGTTCGTTCGGCGAGCAACTCTCTCTCCAAATTTCAGCCCCTCTGCTTCGCAAAATAGCAACACTCGACCTGTGCTATAAAATGGTGGATGATCTCAGATCTGAAGGGTGCATTTCGATTTGCAAATCCAACAAACCGCTTTTTACGCTCAGAGTCAGCTCATCAGCTGATGAGAGCTGTGAGCTGAGGATGAGGTGTGATGTGAGCCTGTGACACGGGGTCAAGGGGTATAAACTAAGGGGATGCCACGCCCAGTATCGTGGCATCCCCTTAGTTTATACCCCTTGCACGGGGTGTCACAGTATCGCGTTTCGCGTAATTTAATATAGTATACTCGATCACGATGTTTTTTTTGCCATGCTCTGCCATGCCATGCCATGCCATGGCCATGCCAATCGCAATGCCATGCCATATGCCATGCCAGCCGAGCGCCAGAGCCGGCGCCCAGCCCCCAGCCGAGTGCCAGCCGAGCGCCAGCGCCATCCGATCGCCATCGCCGATCGCGGCCGCTCCCTCCCGTCCGCACTCCGCACCAGGCGGCATCGGCAGTCCGCCTGCGGGCTCATCGGATCGCGATCGGTCTGCCTGCAGTCTGTCGTGTATGCGCCTGTTTGTGTTGTTAGTTCATTCGTTCACCGATACTTTCTGACGTGTTTGCTTTCTCAACATTTATTAACACTTTCGTTCTCGCCTGTCGTGTGTGACAAGACGATTTTTTTGGTTTTGCAAGCGAATAATCGCTCCCCTTGGTTGGAAATTTTGAGGGGAACATCCCGAGATTTATACTTTCAAATATACGACAACGTAAAAGCGCTATAACAGTTCAGAAATGTCGCGTGGTATGTGGTGTTCCACTGCCATTGTTGCTGCAACCGCTGTGGCGTTTGCAATATACTATACTCGAAAAACCACTCCGCCGGTAGTCGTTGAAGAATCAGTTGCACCACCGGAGAAAACCGAGAAAAAGAAAAAGGTGTGTCCGATATGTTCCACGTTCTTATCACTTCTCACTATTTGCATTTTGCCCAACTTTTGTTTTGTCGGTTCGTCGTGCCAAAGGTGCGGCGCTCAGAACACGCTTGCATATTCCAGTATTTTTCAGAACTACTCTCTCATCTCATTGTTCAGGGATATATTTTGTGCGTTTGCACAATTGATAGTCGTTGTGCGAAAGAAGGATTTTGCCTTGAGGGCGAAGATCGTTGACACTATCTGAATTCGTTTGCTGTAGATCAACAAAGCACGGGCGCCCATTGCGCATAAGTCTCTCCCACAAAGCTCTGGAGGGTGCATATTTTTATTTGTTTATTCATTTTACGCAGAAAAAGAATAAAGATGCCGAGAAGCGAGCGAAAAAGAACTTTTCACCGAGCTCTGCATCGCCGTCCGTGGCCCAGTCGTCGCAGCAAACGCCAAGCGCACGCCTCCGAGAAGCAATTCAGCACCAGGTGTTGTCGAAGCGGTTCACTTAGGGGTGTCTTCACATTGAGTGATATGGCCAGATAGAGTAGATGACAATCAAAATGTCACTGAGCTGCTTTTGGTTTCATATTTCCACATGAGCTCTCTGTTTCCCGTGACGATATCACGCATTTCACAACCACTACAGGAAATATCGTTACGCGCCAATCGAGTCTCACAAGGGTGATCTTGAACACCACTGCTCTCTTTACACCACCGCATACGGTATTTCAGTGTTTTCATTGCTCTAAGTGGTGGTGGCGCTGTGGCATGTCAGCCGAGCTGACTCCTTAGTGCAGCCAGTTTCCCCCTGCTTGTAGCTTGACTCTTTGAGCACATAAAAGATATTGATATGTGAGCTAATTTCTTTGCCCGCTGAGAGATAAGGCGGCTGTCGCCTCGGGTGTTGTGCTCTCTTCATTGTGTCGCACGAGCAGCGCCTGAGATGCTGGCACCTCAAGCCAGCGGCGATATCGGCGAGTTGAGCGCACTATGAGTGGAAGCTTTTGGCGTGTGGTCTCATCGCAGTCTGAGCCGTATGGCTTCTCGAGTATCACGGCCGAAGCCGAGAAATGTCGAAGATCTGACAAAATGTGGGTCGATCCAGACTTCCCCCATACGATGGCTTCGCTGGTAGTAGATCCCGGTCAGCCGGGAGCTGAGTGGTGTGAGGAGCTCGAAATACATAGCGTGGTAGGGATCTCTCCCCTCTTGTAAGCGACCTTGTATACCTTTGCTGCTCCCGTTCGCCGCAGCTGCCTTGCCTCGCCTCCCGGCCTACCTGTGCCAAGTCTGCGCGCGGCGACTCGACGATCGGACCTTTAGCCGATCTGAACCTGTGCTCACCCACGCCACTTTCCAGCGCATACTCCAAGTCCTTGAGCCCGCCCTTTCTGCGTTCCGAAGAAGCATCGCTCAAGGGCGTGAGCGATATGTGGGCAGGTGGAGTGGAAGTCGCCTTTGCAGTACTGCGTGGGCAAGAAGCCAGCGGGTCGCACCGCGAAGGGGGACCTCACCTGGCTACATACGTACGCATCTGCCCACGAATGTTTTCTATGGATTCCATTGCACGGCGCCCGTCCCGATTCCGTAGCAAATAGAGCAGCCAGGAGACCGTGGCAGGTACAGTAACCAGGGGCGACTCTTATGGCACTGGATGGCCTCAAGTGTAGAGCCGTTGTCAGGCGGATTAACTTAACCTGCAGAGCTTGACAACGTGTGGCGACTTAAGTTGAAGAACTGGCCTATACAGCTTGCCGAGGTAGGGCGGCCTGAGGAGCTTGCCGGTGTAGGGCGGCCGGAGGAGCTTGCCGGTGTAGGGCGGCCGGAGGAGCTTGCCGGTGTAGGGCGGCCTGAGGAGCTTGCCGGTGTAGGGCGGCCGGAGGAGCTTGCCGGTGTAGGGCGGCCGGAGGAGGAGCTTCGGGGCGTGCCCTGGTTGCCACTGGAGTCCATTTGCCCTGTGATTGCACGGTCACGCAGCACTCTATGTCTAAGTCTGCAGCTGGCATGTTCTCTGAGATGGGCCCGGGGCTTCTGTCAACCCCATGGTGTGATACAATGCAGTGACAAACTGAACGTCAATGACCCGACGGGACTGGACAGCGCCGAGGACAAGCGTGTGTTAAAGCTGACCACGGTACCCTGCCTCCCACCAGCTACACCTGAGGAAGCTGCGACACCTGTAGCTAACCTGTGGCTGCAGGCCGCAGTCGAGGGAAGGTTAGCTGGCTGACGGGTGGAGTAGCGGGAACGCTGGCTGCGCAGATTCCGTGGCGCGCGGCAGGCTGCAGGGTGCCCGGGGGCTAGGCGTGTTTCGCTGACGGCCTGAGGAGTGTGGAGTGTGGCTGCGGAGATGCTATTTCGCACTGAGATGCTATTTTGCACTGCAGGGTCGTGCGTGGCTGACGGCGGAGGACTTTTGGGGCGGTAACGCAGGGATCGGCTGACGATTGCTATCTTCTGAGTGTGCTCGCCATGGTTGCCCAGCACCCCTCCCTTGTAGACCAAGGTTCGTCTGCTTTGAACGCGCTGCGATACGATAAACAGTTCATTTGAGCCCCATGTGATGTGGGCGGTGTGCATCCCAGCAGCGAGCTGAAGGGGATCTTATGCCACTGCTCAACTTCCATTCTAGTGACCTAAGCGCGCCGGAAATTCCTGTCAGGACTGTCTCGAATTCAGACTCGCCTCCTTCAATGTGTGCCCTTTAGCAGTAACCTTTAACCTCTTTTTCGGGGCAATCCGAATGAAAGTGTTCTCACTGCTGGCACCTTGATTGTCAGATGCAAGTCGTGAATCTTTTTCTGCTGCTTTCTGTCGTAACTTCATCGATGACACGTACGAGGACTGCGGCATCTACGGTGTTGCGCTGTGCGTTAAGGGGAGGTATCCGTCACTGGCCCCACTCTACTCCCACGGGCTGTGGCAAGCACGGGAGTGCTCTCGGCTGTGCTCAAAGGCCCGCCTTGTCCCAGCATAGGCCTCTCTCCCCTGCCTTCACACATGCTTTCAGTGCGAACCAACGGCAGCTCTACTCGCAGATCGTTTCAACTGAAAGCGTTGACTGCAGCTTCGGGTGTGCAGTACTGCGCCTCCCCTGACTTATCTCTGCCAGCTGGGACTGTGCGCGCTGCAGGTGGCAGATGGTGTGGGTAGACAGCCACCTACCTTGCTTTGTGAAAGGAGCGGTCTGCCGTCCAATTTTCGCTCAGCCCTTCGAAGGCGATGCTATTTGGCCTGCAATCATGGAGAAGGCCTTTGCAAAAGTGCATGGCAGCTACCAGGGTGTTCGTATGGGCATTGCCAGCCGCGCTCTGCAGCTTCTCTCCGGTGCCTCATGCTCCTCCCCTTCTCTCTGTATTGATCTTATTGGAATTATAGTCGAACCACTCTGACCTCCCCGTGCTCTTTATTGTCCCCCAAATTTCCACCCTTCTATTTATGTTGTTGCCCTGCCTCCTTCCCTCTCTCGACTCAACCTTGCGCCTTCCTCCCTCTCTCTTCACGGATCCCATCCTCCTCCCCTCTCTACTTTGAACCTCCACCCCTCCTTGCGCTGACCGCCCCTCTCTACTTTGAACCTCCACCCCTCTCCTCCCTTCTTTCGGTGTTGACGTGCACTCTCTTCGTTGGGTGTCCTCACCTCCCCCCTCTCTGGGTTGACGTGCTGCGGCCCTCACCTTTTCCCATCTTGATCACCCGCCTTGTTGGAGTCACTCCGTTGACCCCTGCTTGCACCCCCTTTTATTGGTTGATTTTGCTTCCGCTCCCCTCTGTAGAGCCTCCGCGCTACAGAGCTGCGCTCCCTCTCTCGGTGGTGACAACCAGCCTCCGCATGTCTCTGTGCAACGACTTCCCCTCCGCATGTCTCTGTGCAACGACCCTCCCCTTCTCATGTCTCTGTGCAACGATCTCCCTCCGCATGTCTCGGTGCAACGACCTCCTCCTCATGTCTCTGTGCAACGACCTCCCTCCTCATGTCTCTGTGCAACGACCTCCTCCGCATGTCTCTGTGCAACGACCTCCCCTCCTCATGTCTCTGTGCAACGACCTCCTCCTCATGTCCCTGTGCAACGACCTCCCTCCTCATGTCTCTGTGCAACGACCTCCCCTCCTCATGTCTCTGTGCAACGACCGTTAAGCAGATTGATCCGAGGCATTTGCCCCCTGCGGTTCGAAGCGCCGCGTTTGAAGCGTGCGCTGTGCTCAGGGAGCCCCTCCACTGTTGTTGATTGCCTCACTGCCGGCTGACGGAGAAGGTGGCGGGTGCAGCGGGCTCGGCCAAGTCGTTGCCACTTTCGGGACTCCGCGAGAGCTTGGGCAATCTCGGTGGGAGACCTCACAGCTTGGCATAACTTGCTTAGACAGTGACTCCTGAGTTCCCTTGATTTCTCCCTGGTGTTGTAATGCCTTATTCTGCTTCTGGCTCTGCTTCCCCATTCACCTGTTAGAGGGCATTGGCCCCCAGCTCGTGTGCGTGAAGTGGGCTGGAGGCTCCGCAGGTGGTGCCCTGTGGAAGATGCTGAAGGAGGCGCATCAGCAGCGGCACACCATGGTCATTGCCACCAGCCGCCGGAAGAATGTACGCATCTCAGCTGAGACGCAGGATGGGGGGTAGGGGGGGTTCCTCAGGATGTGTCCGGACGCGCAGGATGGAGGCGGGGGAGCTCGTTCGGGTGCACCATGAGGCGCCGTAATGGGGGGGTTAGGGGATCTGCGGGGCGTACCCTGAGGAAGAAAGGGGGGAGGATCCCGCAAATGGGCGTGCAGACGCTGAATGGGGGGCATGGATCGCTCCTTGGGCCTGAGGCAGAAAGGGTGGGGGAATCCCCACGTATGGGCCCGCAGGCGCTGAATGGGAGATGGATAGATCCTTCGGACGCATCCAGAGACGTATAACAGAGGGGGGCTCTTCGGGGCGTCCCCTTGGGCAGGATGGGGGGACTCCTCAGGGTCAGGATGTTGTGGGTTTGTGTGATCTTGATTCTATGTGAACAGATGAGCTGGTATCAGAGAGCCTTGTGCTGAATGGGATGGGCTCGCGGGGTGAGGGGCTCGGAGCAGGAGGGGCAGGCGGGCATCGAGCACGCCCCGGCAATCACCATGCAAGGTCTGATGCGCGGGAGGGCCTACAAGGTGTTATGCGTGGAGGGCCCCATCGCGGGGGTGCGTCTGGTGCAGCTGCACAACCCGCTCGGTGACCACCTCGGTGCAGGCTGGACTGGGGACTGGAGCAAGAACAGTGACTTGTGGACCACCGATGTGGGTGAGCCCTCTTGCCCTCCGAAGCTCTGGGAGCATGGCCTCGTCATTCAGTGCATGCTGGGCCGTCAGATGCTTGCACACAAGCAAACGCATCGCTTGGCATCACATTGTGGGCCGTCCGATGATTGCACACAAGCAAACGCATCGCTTGGCATCACATTGTGGGCCGTCAGATGCTTGCGCACAAGCAAATGCATCGCTTGGCATCACATTGTGGGCCGTCAGATGCTTGCGCACAAGCAAATGCATCGCTTGGCATCACATTGTGGGCCGTCAGATGCTTGCACACAAGCAAATGCATCGCTTGGCATCACATTGTGGGCCGTCAGATGCTTGCACACAAGCAAATGCATCGCTTGGCATCACATTGTGGGCCGTCGGATGCTTGCACACAAGCAAATGCATCGCTTGGCATCACATTGTGGGCTGTCAGATGTTTGCACACAAGCAAATGCATCACTTGGCATCACATTGATGCCCGGAGACAGTCTGAGAGCCATTCTCATTTGACACGCTACGACTCGATCTCGTGCGACCCCAAAGAATCCGCATGTGATGTCTGATGCTAGGCTTGAGGCACATGTAAGCGGGTGGGGTTGGAGCCGGCGGAGGCGTTCCTGCTCATTTCCCTACCTCCTTTTCCTTGGCCCTCGAGGACGGCTTCCTCCCCCCCCCGTCGTCATACGCGTCGTCACTGACCGCTGTTGCACTGTGGTGTGTTGGGGATGCGGGGGAGGTGTCTGGCCGCAGGGCGCGCCTTCATCAATGCACAGTCAAACCGCGTGCGTGTCCGGTGGCAGGTAAGCCAGGCACTGCTATAGCATTGCGCTGCAATGTCATCCTCGAGCACTGCGCTGCAATGTCATCCTCGAGCACTGCGCTGCAATGTCATCCTCGAGCACTACATTTGACAGCCTTCCACCCTCGAGCTTTGCCCTGAGGTAGGCTCTGGGGTGCCAGAGACCCTGGGGGTGCTGGACCTCATGCTGCTGCTGCTTCTGCTGTGTGTGGGGAGGCTTTGTGGAGCCTCTGGGTGGTGAGACTCGGCAGACCCCGGCTGCCTCCGCCGCAACCACTGTTCCAAGCGACGTGCATAGAACACCACCCTAAAACCCAACTGGCTCATCCCAACAGCCCTGCAGGGACCCGGGATGTTAGGTACACGTGTCCGGCCAGACTGCGTGCCTGGAGCATCCGAGTTCTGCGTCGCTCCCCTCTGCCCACTGGTGGAATTGAAACAGAAGCCGCACAGAGGTACTGCTGAGACAGTGAGACCTAGTTACGTGTGTGTGCTTATCCTTGGACCCACTCCTTCGGCACCCCGTAGCCACGGAAGACCAGCTGCACTATGTTCCCACGCCGGGGATCAAAGGATTCAGCACACACTTCTGGACACTTATCCGGATTCTCCGGAGCTCATTAGTGAGGAATGGGACCCCCTAAGCCTCACTGAGCCACCCGAGCCCCTTTACATCCGCACCGCCGGCGCACTGCTGCCTTGTGCCTGAAGCCGGTTCATCCCTGCCCCCTGAGCTGCGCGAGCCATAGCCTCCACCAAGCCTACGCGCAGGACCCCCCTCTGCTCCCTGAGCCTCACTGGGCCACCTGAGCCCTGTGTGTGTCGGTGGTATCTTGTCACTGAAGGCTTCTCACGTCCACTGGGATGATGGTGGGCTGGCTTCTGTCAGCGGGCCTAGTGCCGTTGAGAGTGTGCTTCCTGGAACCGATGTTCCGAGTTACGCGCGTGCGCCCAAGTGTCGTGTGTGTGATCTCCTTTGCTCTTCCCGTTCTTGCAGCACCGACCCTTTCCTTCCCACCGATCCCTCCCCTGGCGCTCCCCCCTCGACCTGAAGGGCGTTCCCAATAGACACCCCCCATGCGGCCTGTGCGAGTGTGGCCCCAAAAGTCTCCCGTATTGGATAGATTCCATCTGTCGATGAGCACATCGGCTATAGTCACTGTGGCACTCTTCTGGCGGGCACTGCCTCTTGTAGAGCTCTGTGGAGTAGTCTGCCTTGCCGCTAGAAGAGGCAGGGGTTAGTGGCATCCCCCCGCTGTCTCCCCTTCAGTGGATGGGGGAGACATGCTGGTGCCCACCTGTGTGTTTCTTCCATTCAGTTCCATGCACCTGCCAACATGTTCCATGCACCTGCCAACATGTTCCATGCACCTGCCAACATGTTCCATGCTGAGTAGTTCTCTTTCGCCGCCATAGGATTCCTCGGCTCTCAGACTGGCGGGTCCAGGGTAAGTAGGGGGGTAACGCTTTCACCTCGAAGCGCGCCGGAGCACCACCGTGGATCCCTTCACTGGGCCACCTGCACCGCAGCACTGAATGAGCTCCCATTGGCCCCACACTGGGGTTTCTGCCTGGGACTTCTTGTGGGGTTTCGTGCATGCTTCTCTCATCCTCTGGTAAGGTCATGGGCTAGCTTCGGTTTGGTGTGCCTGACTCTGTGCGGCGTTTTGGGGGGTTGTGGGGGTTTTTGGGGCCGCAGCGCACGCCTGAGGACGCCTTCTGGATGCGCTACGAAGACTTCGTGCAGTACTTCGACACCACCGATTTCTGCAAAGTGCTCGTGGAGGAGGTGGAGGAGTCGGTGGTGCTGGAAGAAGCTGCGGCTGCCACGGAGGCTCTGAGGGAGGTGATCGGAGGTGCCGCAAAGGGGGAAGGCCAGGGGGCAACCAAGCGGGGCAAGAACGCCACCGGCACCCGCAACTCGCCCTCGATCACTGCCGGGCAGAACTCCCGACAACATGCGGCGGCTGCCTTAGAGGTGCGCAGCCTGCCCTCGATCACTGCCGGGCAGAACTCCCGACAACATGCGGCGGCTGCCTTAGAGGTGCGCAGCCTGCCCTCGATCACTGCCGGGCAGAACTCCTCGCAGCATGCGCATGCACAAGGCTGCGCTGATTCGATGTATGGAGCGAACCTTGTGTATAGACTGCCGTCACACCTGCCTTGCATTATGCTGCAGTTAGGAAGCACGAGACGAAGCAGAGAGCAGGCTGACACAGGGAGGCGCACTTTCACGGAGGCCATGCCTTGCAGGCGCGGGCCCTTAGTGCGCGAAGCAGACGTGGAAGCTCAGTCAGCTGTGGCGTAGGAGATGCGAGGTCTTATTTAAACGGTGTGAAACTGACGTGGTTGCAGAATGTAGCTCACGCTCTTGGCGCGTGGAGGCCTGTTGAGTGGGGGGTGGGACAGGCGGAGCGCATGGCAATGGAGCTGATCCGTGAAGAAGAGAAGGAGGTGCAGGCGCGTAAGGCAAAGGTTGCAAAGGAGGCCGCGGCCTCCAAAAATAAAGCCAAAAAGGGTGTCAAGCGGAACAAAAGCACTGCCTAAGTGAATTTTGACCTCAGCCTTTGGTATCTTTTGAGCAAAGCACCTGTGCAACGAGTCTGCATGCATGAGATCGCGCATGTGACTGGCCGAGCACTGAGTGCTCTTCCCTCAAAGATTGAAATTACAAGTCATTTTCAGTCATAGAGAGATGCTTCCATGCTGATTCCATGCATATTGAAGTACATATTACATACAGGTATACCGAATGAACATCGAACGGTGGGTATTCAATATGACATGTCATCATATGATGCACGCCATAGTATTGAATGGCATACCCAATGGTATGGTGATATAGGCACCGACAGGTCACGACGATATGACATGTGCAATATATCCATTGCAAAACATCATGTGCACTCATTATTGTTTATCAAATCAGTATATAGCAGCATAGCATAAGGATTAAAGCAAAGCTGCACGGTGTGTATAGATGAAAATAATTTGTATATGATCACATCGCCATGTATCAAATGGCATTTGGCCGGGTATCATTAGTGTGCCATCACGCATCAGGATCAATTGTATGGATTCGCCTTGTATCGCAGTATTGTATTGGATAATACCGCGAGCAACCGCTATCATAATATGCAGCATAATGATGTTCACAATAAAACCTAAGAGAAATGTCTCTTGCGCAATTTGAAACGTTGTATACGTTTATATTTCCGCATCTTAGATATGTGTTGTTGTGCCATGTTATTTCTTTTGCTCTTTGCCGCATTGTTGGCATTAAATAACCACCGTAGAGCCCGCACCGGGTAAAGCGCCGTGTATGTATGCCAGTGGTGTCGCCCGGTGGGCATGTAAGTCGCGGTCCGTGTAATGTCGGATGCCTCTGTTGCTTGGCACATGCCAGTCACTTTGTGGTGTAAGCCAGAGTGTAATTAAATTGAATAACCACCGTAGATTACAAATCGTGTAATGCAAATGTGTGTTCCTTCTATCAATTACCCACAAATGTCTAAGTGGAAATTGTAGTATTCACTATGGCTCACCACCACGTATTGTGCGATTTGTGCCAAGCAACAGAGGCATCCGATTGTTAATTCAGACCGTGATAATCACGACGTGTGTCCTGGCTAAGTGACTAAGTGGAGAATATGCGGATCCAGGTTTAGGACCAAGCAATTTATGTATCAGCGTATCGAACATAACGAAAGCAAACACATCAAACCCATTATGGTGATAAAGTGCAAGACAATGCATGCCACTGAATGCAGCATCGCGCACAACATCACTTAACATCACATCTGTAAGGTGGTTCCACATGGGGTGTTCCCGATCAAATGCCATATGCGTACCCGCATGTTTACGTTTTACCATGTGTGTAGGTCGCACTCCTGTATAAAGGGATACCCAAAATTTGGGGACATTTTTCAAGAAATATATTTGGTGATATGTATTTATTAAAAATCAACCCTGGCTTACCACAACGCACTTACCGCGTGTGCCAAACTCAGAGGCATCCGATAGTAGACACGGACCGCGACTTAATACGCGACGCTTCTCCCGGCGCAAACGGGGCATACAAGGCTACACTAGCAATTTACGACAGTGAAAATACACGAAATGTTTTATAGTGATTAAATATCGAACACTTACGACACAGTATATTTATCGTATCATTGTGAATGCTACAAGCATTATGCTGTCTATTTAAGATATGCAGACTGCCACAGTATTAGAAAATACGAATCGGACGTACCATTGGATACGACGCACCCCATTTCGGAGCTAACGACGTCCGACCATGTCGGGGATTGAACACAGGGAAGCACTCCCACGGCCGGACCGTCAGAGTTGCAACCCAATAGAACATGTATTTATGTAACACATTAATGAGCTCACATCGAGTCGTAAGCCATGCATACGTTTGCTCTATTAGGTTAAAATCTCCTCCAACCCTGAAGTGTTTACATGCAAGCATGTCTTCTATGAATGAAAAGCAAACACGCACTCTCGGGCGATCAGCCAGTTGCCACGCTTTGGACGGCGTCTTGCGATGACACATATCATGTCATGCAGCGATGAATGCCGATGTACTATGGTCACCATTTCTGAAACAAGACTGCCTTTGCAGTATATAGCCATCTAAAGCCGACATAGGATTGCCATTTGAGACTGCTAGCTGATTATGGTGTACCCACATGCTGCTCCGCATCATCATCTGCGTATTCCCGAACGTGCATTTATATTTTGCAACCATTGTTCATCGACTCATATTTTGCAAAAAAGACCTCCGAAAACGTGAATGTGATGCTGGCTGCCATTGAGGCCCAAATCTATGAGAGATGGAACCCAGAATTCACTCGGAACACGTGAAAATTCACGTTTCACAATATCGACTATAGCAGCCTTTTCCAGTTCTACATGAGGTGCAAAAATATGCAACGATGCAAAAGGTAACGTTGCAAAGTCGAGTATGCCTTCTGGCAATAATCGTTTGCACTGTTCATATGCATATTGGATTGAAAAACACCTAGCATGTGTTGTGCTGAGATATCTCATTCACAAGCAACATTTCATTCACACACGTAACGTGTATTGGCATTATATTGCCATGCGAGGGTATACCATCGTGCACAGCCATGGCACCATCTTCCTCACCATCATCATCATTCCCATTATAAATGTGTAAGTTGTGTCTTTCACAGAATCCCTCGGAAAGTATGAACATTTGTTATGGTGCAATTCTCAAGTCTTCCGGTGCCTTGGACGAGGTATTTTCTCGAGGCACAAAAATGACACATAACATAGATGTCGTTGTGTGAGAGAAGTGCCGCCGGGATCCCAGTTCTCTGTGGCATGATGCCACAAAATAAATTGTCCGATATGTAAGTTTGGTTATATATCGGGTTGCAATCAGAATGCTTTCACTTGTCTAAGTTGCGTAAACATGATAAGGTTTCCTGGCGGCTTACGAGCCGAAACCCTACGGACTGACACCCTTGTACTATAGGAGTACAGCGTACATACCTAGGTAGTGACACACGGTGTGTCACATCCAGCACACCGCCCTGGACTGTTACGGAGGAATAGTTAGGGTGGATAGTCCCTTGGGTTGTGGAAACAAACACCATCTCAAGCGGTGGAAACATACTGTATGGTACTAGCTTGAGATTGGGACCGCCCTAGCCAAGAGCACAGCCCCCCACTAGAATTTTGTTTCCACCGCTTGAGATGGTGTTTGTTTCCACATATCCACAACCCACGGGATTATCCACCCTAACTATTCCTCCGCAACAGTCCAGGGTGGTGTGCTGAATGTGATGCCACACCGTGGTCGGCCCATAACCTGTCAGATATATAAGTTTGGTTATATCGGGTATGCACAAAATGCTTTCACTTGTCTAAGTTGTGTAAAACGGATAAAACTCCCTACGGACTGACACCCTTATATTATAGGAGTACACAGTACCGACCTAGGAAGTGACACACGGTGTGCCACATCCAGCATAAAGCTATATCGTTACCCTCCTGGTGCGGTGGGAGGATGCATCAAGCATTTTGGGATGTTGGCGGCAAGGAAGCTGCGCCGGCATTCTAGTATTTTGTCGCGATTTCTCGGTTTTGGCCGGGATTCCGTGAATTCCCGCACCGGCCTTTTTCTTTAGTTCAACACGTTAACAGCTCTTTGTTCGGGTTACCAACAGTTTCGGCGAATAACTAGATAGGATAGTAATTTGTAAATACTATGTAATTTGCTTGCACACACTATGTGTATTGTTGCGCCTTATTCTGCTTCTCAGTGGTTCATGAGTTTTATACCGAATTTGTAAAGATGTAAGTCCACACTGGAGCTACTCATAAAGATCAACAAAATGTCATATCGACTCGCAGGCAACAAAATGTTATATCGACTGCATGTACCGTGGGAGGTGTTCGCGAAAAGGGGGAAGTTCCATCGACTAGTCCAAGCAAGTCATTGCATCTTCGTCATTTAAACGATACGTGCATCGAACATGTTGATGCGGAGGTGATATATCTACAAATTGGATTTTGCAACCAAGTATCCACCATCCAATGGTATAATCGATCCTGATATGAATGCTCCTGCTCTTGAGGACAAGAAAAGTACGGCTCCTGCCTCAGCACCATAGCCCTCCTTGCCAATATTTCAACCGACATGCAAAAGTCTGGCAAGGTAAATTTAGTATTGCGACGCAACAATAAGGGAGCAGAGGAAGTTGCTGCCACCGACATCCACTATGCTGAATACATCTGCCGCAACTTAACCGGCACAAGGTATCTTTTGCTAGCTAAAGTGCATAAACTCATCGCCTACACGAAGGCTCCTGTCGTGGACAAAGATGCAAAGGGCGCCAACTGTCACTTGATGTGCAAAAAGGCGTGCACACGGAACATGCAGCGAGGATTGTGATATCCGAGTTTGATATGCACAAAGGCGTCCCATGCAACTTTACCAACACAAATAGGCACTGAAGGCGATGTCCCATCATGGGGCCATGTGCCATCACGAGGCGTTGTCCATCACGAGGCAATATCCCATCACGAGGCCATGTGTCATCACGAGGCCATGTGCCATCACGAGGCCATGTCCCATCACGAGGCCATGTCCCATCACGAGGCCATGTGCCATCACGAGGCCATGTCCCATCATGGGGCGATGTGCCATCACGAGGCGATGTGCCATCACAAGGCCATATCCCATTATGGGGCCATGGTCCCATCACGAGGCCATATCCATCACGAGGCGATGTCCAATCATGGGGCGATGTGCCATCACGAGGCGATGTCTCATCATGGAGTCATGTGCCATCACGACGCGATGTCCCATCACGAGGCTATGTGCCATCAGGAGGCCATGTCCCATCACGAGCGATGTCTCATCATGGGGTCATGTGCCATCACGAGGCGATGTGGCATCACGAGGCGATGTCCCATCACGAGGTCATGTGCCATCACGAGGCGATGTCCCATCACGAGGCGATGTCCCGACACAAATAGACACTGGGAGCGATGGGCCATCTCAGGGCTTGTGTTGAGAGACCCATAGTCTTCCACCTACGAGAGGCCGCATAGTCCTCCCGCCACCCGCAACGCGATGCCACAAACGGATTCTGCAACCGGGTTTCAAGATATCGAACCTGCCATGTCTGTTTCACAGCCGACTCGACCTGTTCACAGCAGGGCCCCCACCTCATACCTACTCAACGACAATCTCACACTCAACAAGGTCCACTTTGACACAATGGAAGCGCGCCAATGTGATGATCCTGTCTAGTCAGCCAGCTCTCGCTGTACAGATTCGTCTGGCGTGGATGGCAGCTCCACATGCCCGTTAGGGAATGGAGGAGACGGCATCTGACCGCCAAGTGGCGGATCTGATTGGCGTTGCAAGCCAAGAATTCCCCCCCAAAAGAAGGTTTCTGAGAGCGCTCTGCCAGAAGGTTGTGCACCCTCCCATCTGGCACTTGCCACGTGCCACCCTGCTGTGGATCACGGGGTTGCGGCGTATTGCGGCGCTGCATCAGAAGTCAACGCACCTATAGGGTATTGTTGCAGAACCGCTTCGTTGACTTCATCACCGTCCATCAAGAATGCCGTCATCTGCAAACCTACCTAAGTGCAAAGTCAAGCACCACACACCTTGCGCCCTGCGCCCAACGGCATTCCCTGCTGATGCCATGTGTCTGGCCACAAAAAGAATTAGCCATGTCTGACACTGGACCGAAATTCCAAATTCCAAGTTTGAGCAAAAATTAGATCAAAGGCTATCTTCAAGGCCGCAGCTTTACTGTTCCAATGGTCATACCGTCCACCGGAGCCAGCCTCACCTGTTCCGCTTGAATAGCCCTGTTCCACCGGGCCAGCCTCACCTGTTCCACCGGGCTCGCCTCACCTGTTCCACGGGCACCAGCCTCACCTGTTCCACCGAGGTCTCAGCCTCACCTATTCCCACCGGGCCAGCCTCACCTATTCCACGGAGCCAGCCTCACCTGTTCACGGGCAGCCTCCACCTGTTCACGGAGCCAGCCTCACCCCTGTTCCCAGGCCCGCCTCACCTGTTCCACTGATTCAGCCCCCACCTCTTCCACAAGAGCCAGCCTACTGTTCCACCAGGGCCAGCCTCACCTGTTCCACAGGCAGCATGCAGCCCCACCCTGTGTTCCACCGGGATTAGCCCCTCCACCCTGTTCACCGGGGGCCAGCCTCACCTGTTCCAACGGAGCCAACCCGACCTGTTCCACGGTCAGCCTCACCTGTTCCACCGGGTTCAACCTTACCACCTGTTCCACAGTTCAGCCCCCCACCTGTTTCACCGGGAATAGCCTCCACCTGTTTCACGGGCGCCAGCCCCACCCTCTTCCACCGGGTCGGCCTCACCCTGTTCCACCGGGCCATCCTCACTGAACCCACCGGGCCAGCCTCACCTGTTCACCGGGCCAGCCCGGCCTGTTCCACCGGGCTCAAAGCTCCTGTTCCACCGGGCTCCAGCCTGCCTGTTCCACAGACAGCTCCCACCTGTTCCACCAGGCCCGCCTCACCACTGTTCCACCGAGGTCCGGCCTCACCTGTTCATGGATGTAGCCTCACCTCTTCCACGGAGCCAGCCCCACCTCTTCCACCGGAGCCAGCCTCACCTGTTCCACGGTTGACCCACCTGTTCACCGGGCCAAAACCTCACCTGTTCCACCGGGCCAGCCTCACCTGTTCCAACGGAGCCAGCCCCACCTGTTCAACGGAGCCAGCCTCCACCTGTTCCACCGGGCTCAGCCTCACCTGTTCCACTGACCAGCCTCACCTGTTCCACCGGAGCCAGCCTCACCTGTTCCACCGGAGCCAGCCTCATAACTCCACAAGAGACGTCTTTATAATTCCACCAAAGATAATCGCACACGTCCACTCGAGCCGCCAGCAAGACTCCATTGCTTACACGCTGCACCTTCAGAAATCGGGAGCCCTTGGAGCTGCAGCCAGTGACCAAGTTGATGGCTCCAGAAAGCTGGCGGGGGCACCTTGCTCGGAAAGAACCCAGGAGCGAGAGCATTGACCGTGATGCCGTCAGGAGTGAGGGATGTTGCCAGTATCTTGGTCAGATCTGAATTCGGCAGTGTCAAAAAACCAAAGTTACTCGTCCAATTAGAATTGAGGTCCCCGAGAACCCTCCGGCGAGTCACACCCCACTGCAGGCAAAACGTATCCCAGCCATCGGGCCAAGGCCAGGGGGAGCTGCTGCAGGCAAAACGTATCCCAGCCATCGGGCCAAGGCCAGGGAAAAGCTGCTGCAGGCAAACGATCCCAGCCATCGGGCCAAGGTCAGGGAGCTGCTGCAGGCAAAACGTATCCCAGCCATCGGGCCAAGTCAAAGGGGAGCTGCTGCAGGCAAAACGCATCCCAGCCATCGGGCCAAGGCCAGGGGGAGCTGCTGCAGGCAAAACGTATCCCAGCCATCGGGGCCAAGGCCAGGGGGAGCTTTACGCTTTTCTTGAACAAACATATTCCGCCAAGGACAGTGTTCTGAGAGGCATATAAATTATAGATGCCAAAAATGAGCTCGGAAAGGCTTACGCGAGACGGCTGCCTTGCTGGCTGAGTAGGAGAAATTGTTATTCATCCGATCTGTGGAATGACCTGAGAGCACCGCCCACACCGCAGCAACGCACACCGCACGATTATTGCGGCCCGTCTTGATGCACACGTCTGAGGGGGGCGCACTCACAAAGGCGCGACGTGGCGACCCGGAGGAGTCTCTAAATATGCTCCGTGACCGCTCTGCTGTTCAGAGTATGACTCTGTGGCGTAATGCCGAGATCGAACGAGACCGGCGCCAGCTGGAGGACGAAGCCCCCATGAGCCCGCCGGCTTGAGCTTGGCGAGGTCATTCAAATGAGCTGGACAGATTGCCCGAAAACGTACGTACATTGAGAATGCAACACTCGCGCTCACCGCGGCTCAGTTGCAACCACCGCAGGCGCTGCCAAGATGCAACACTCGCGTACACCGCGGCTCAGCTGCAACCACCGCAGGCGCTGCCAAGATGCAACACTCGCGCTCACCGCGGCTCAGTTGCAACCACCGCAGGCGCTGCCAAGATGTAACACTCGCGTACACCGCGGCTCAGTTGCATCCACCGCAGGCGCTGCCAAGATGCAACACTCGCGCTCACCGCGGCTCAGTTGCAACCACCGCAGGCGCTGCCAAGATGCAACACTCGCGCTCACCGCGGCTCAGTTGCAACCACCGCAGGCGCTGCCAAGATGTAACACTCGCGCTCACCGCGGCTCAGTTGCAACCACCGCAGGCGCTGCCAAGATGCAACACTCACGCTCACCGCGGCTCAGTTGCAACCACCGCAGGCGCTGCCAAGATGCAACAAATATCCCCACAACAGTTGTGCCAGCAGAGTTCATACAACAGCAGTGAGTGCATACAGCGTACACATGACAATGATGCGTCATCGCACGGCGGTGATAAGTGTGCCGGTGCAGCACTTCAACAGCCACCAAACAAAAAAAGACTTCCACAGCAAAGGAAAATGCCAGTGCAGCGCCGGAATCTGCTCGTGCACACCCCTAAGCCTGGAGATGCTCTGCAAGCCCCCCGCCCCGCAAGCCCCGGCCTGAGCTCAAGCTCTGCAAGCCCCGCCCGGCAAGCGGTCAGCCTGGGCTCAAGCGTGGCAAGCCCCCCACCCCGCGGCATTGTCCTACCAATACAGCCCCGGCCAAGATCTACTTTTCGGCGAATATGAACATCAAGCTGAAGGACCTTCGAGCCTCCTCCCCTGATTCCTGACCATGCAGACTGGACGGCATCGACTCCTCTTCAAGCCCATGCCCAAAACATCGTCACCAATGCTAGTTTCAACACATGTCTACTGCTTCTTGGTCCTAAAGTCTACCCTTAAAACTCCTCAGCACCCCTCAGGTTGCGCCCCATATGAAAGTCTACCCTTAAAACTCCTCAGCACCCCTCAGGTTGCGCCCCATATGAAAGTCTACCCTTAAAACTCCTCAGCACCCTCAGGTTGCCTGCCATGAACCTACCCTTAAACTCCTCAGCACCCCTCAGGTTGCACCCCATATGAAAGTCTACCCTTAAAACTCCTCAGCACCCCTCAGGTTGCGCCCCACATGAAAGTTACGGGCAAACCTCGTACCATTAATGCTGCTAATGTTGATGACACGAGCCGGGTCGCTCGCCCCCCTAGAGGCGGCCTTCAGAAGGGTTAAGCACCTGCAAGGCGCCTTCCACACTGACCACAGGAAAGCAGCTCGAGCAAAAGTCAAAAGTCAAAGCTCATCGTTTCCAGCTTCCTTAAGAGCGGGGTGCGGATCGGAAGCGAGGATCCAGAAGCTTGTCAGGGGGAAAGTGTACGGCCTGGCTTGGTTGCCGCGATGAGCTGTTACAGGCTGTGTGCGGCGTTGAGCTGTGAGTAAAACAAAGCGCTCCCAATGCGGCAATACACAGGCGGAATGGCGTCTCGAGCCGCACTACACAAGCGGAATGGCGTCTCGGGCCGCACTACACAAGCGGAATGGCGTCTCGGGCCGCAATACACAAGCGTAATGGCGTCTCGGGCCGCACACACAAGCCGAATGGCGTCTCGGGCCGCAATACACAAGCTGCATGGCGTCTCGGGCCGCAATACACAAGCGTAATGCATGCCTCGGGCCGCAATACACAAGCGGAATGGCATCTCGGGCCGCAATACACAAGCGGAATGGCGTCTCGGGCCGCAATACACAAGCGGAATGGTGGGAGTTGGCAACACTCGTAAAACCCTGCCGGAGCCAGTGGGGCGGGCCTCTTAACCCTGCCGGAGCCAGGGGGCGGGCCTCTCTCTTAAACCCTGCCGGAGCCAGTGGGGCGGGCCTCTCTCTTAAACCCTGCCGGCGCCAGTGGGGCGGGCAAGAGGCCTTACGCGCGCGTCAAGTTGAAGACCGATGCCACGTTGAGATCCATTACTTTCCGCCTTCACCAAACCCCTTCAAAGGTAAGCGCAGAGACGACAATACGTATCTCTATGGGCTATCTGACGCGCACTGCGAATCCGCCACCTCGACAGTCCGCAGAGAACTTGAGATGTACGAGGAGAGAAACCATGACGCTGGTGGCGTGCTCCAGGTAGAAGGTTGGAGGACCGTCCATCGATATTGCAATGAAAGGGTGCTCCAACAGCGGTTCTCCTAAACGGCTTATAAGGTTTTGAGCAGGCACAGCTTTCAAGTAAAAAGTTACAGAAGAAGGAGACACACCAGGCTTCTTCAGGAAAATCTTCCAAGGAGGAACCCCACGTTGCACCACTGCCACAGGCCAGGCCCACAACGCTGGCTGAAACAAACGAACCAACGAAACAACGGAGCGCCTCCTCAACGAACTCAAGGCAAAAGACCCTCCACGCGCACGCAGGGGGAGACATATGCTTGACGTGTCTGCCCGGTTGCGGGAAGTTTCCGAATTTATTTGAACTTATATCGCGACCAGAAAACGCTTCTGCCCCGAGACGTCAGCCTGTGAGCTAAGCGCGTGCAAGCGCTGCGTGCACTACGTGACCTCCCAATAAGAATAATGAAGCCACCGCAATTTCGATAGACGAACGTTTGAAAGGGGAAAATAAACTATACAAGATAGCACGTTGTCAAAACGATGCTACTTACGCATTGTTAACAAGAATGTCGAGCTTGTCTGTTTCGTTGGCGACGGCACTTGCCAATTTTCTACACGCCGCATCACTTGTAAGATCCGCGGGGAGACTGATGCATTTTCCTGAGGGAGAGAAAGCTCGCTGTGATCACTCATAGGCTACGCGGACAAGCAAACATTTTGAAACTGCACAAAAATCCCTGACAGTCCCTTGCGGAGGCATAAGGTGAAACAGTATCGAGCACACCAGGGCCCATATGGGTGAGATCCTCAGCACACTTGTCACACGCCTCCTTCTTGCGAGCAGAAATATATACTATGGCCCCGTTTGACACGAACGCCTTCGCGATCATTAAGCCTATTCCTCGGCTTCCACCTGTGGCCCAATGTCAAGAAAAATGCTTCAGCTGTTCAAGACCGAACTAGGCAACAAGTGTTACTTGGGCAACACAGAAGCTGATCCAATATGCCCTGACGTGTGCTGGTCTTATACATGTGGTCAATCGTGACTTCGTAAATGTATTGACAACGCAGAAGTCGTGAAATCGCAGGAATACCTGTCACCAAGGCGTGTTTTCCAGCAACAGAAAACAGGTTCGCTGCAGACAAGGGCTCGTTACCAAGCATTTTCGATTAACTCCGGAATTATCGAAGCTATTCTACCGTGCCGTCACTTCGAAGGTCGAAAGTGGAACTGTAAAAGTAGATATCGGCCCTGTTGCCCTGCAATTTCAACTTGAAAATTGCACTGGAAACTGCCACTTGAAACTGAGACGACGCCAGACTCTTGCGTCACAACCACCTACAGTAGTGCCAGAGTGACGTAGTCTGAGACAAGACGAAACAAATGAAACGTCGCGTCGCGTCGCGTCGCGTCGCGTCCAGCGCTGTTGCTGCATCACGTAACAGGAGAGGGTTTGTACTTCGTCAGATCGTGACACGTATTGATATTCTCTGGATATTCATATTGTCACGTAGAGACTGATTTACCCCCCCACTATAAGGTGGGGGGCCTGTCTCCGGCTGTCCCCCTTCGGTGAGTTGTGTCACACGCAGCATTTGTCACGGTCACTGCACAAGCATAAAACACGTACCTATTTTATGTTATGCATCTTAGTTTCCGAGAGCCAGTGCTTCCAAACTGTGCATCCGTGATATATATATATATATATTCTCATATATATATTGTTAGCGATATATAGCTTCATATCGATATATCTGGCTACGGTCAGAATGCTTTCACTTTCGGTATTTTCGCTAAGTGTAAGATAGCATATTGAAACCTCGGCTTAAGCCGGAAACCCTATACCTGTGACACCCGTATTGTATTGAGTACTAGTACAGATATAGGAAGTGGCACACAATGTGTCACATCCAGCACACCACCCTGTACTATTACGAAGGAAAAGTTAGGGTGGAGCAGGTACAGTTGTTCGGAACACACACCATCTCAAGCGGTGGAAACAATTTCTAGCGGGGGCATGTCAAGGTTGGGTTTGCGCGGAGTCGAAAAATGCAAAAACTTTTCAAAAATCTTTTATTCGATAAATAGGTCGCTCAAAGCAATCCAAACATACTGCGAACTTCGGGGGACAAATTGATCAATGTATGAAAAAGTTATGGTTGTTACCGCTCGGTCGCCTCCCATACCGTTAACCATACTTAAGGACATACTTAAAATGCTTATATCTCGAGATCTAGAATTCGAAAAGTTTTTGCAATTTCCGACTCCGCGCAAACCCAACCTTGATGTGCTCTTGGCCAGGGCGGTCCCAATTTCTAGCTAGCATTGTTACGGCTAAACATACAATCGCCGCGATATATTATCAATATACAAAAGTAACACTGCAAAGTTGAACAGCAATGCAAGTGTACGTATGAGCGGAATTTTGTGAGTGCAGTCTCCGTAGAAGATCTGCTGAAGCACAACGCTTCCTCACTTTTATACCTACGTCACCCATCATCTTAGATGGTACCGCCATTGGGTTGTGAACCCGAGACGTAGGTTGAACGACCAGCATGGTAGTAACGACTAGTTCGTTCATGCTGCACATGCGAGTTCTGCGCATGCTGAAAGCTAAAGATGGTTCTTGGTTTGTTTCCAAGATGTATCTTTGCTTTGCCATCTTCGAGTTCAATCATACGAACTCTCGATGACAGGGATGCCTGATGATATGACATAATCATCTGGCGACATGTACAGTCATCGTCGACCGTACTGACGACTGTCATAAATGTATGACGCGACTCGACCTGTACAGTCATGATCGACCATACTGTCGACTGTCATAATAATATATGACATGACCGACTGTCATAATAATATATGACATGACATGACATGGTATGACATGGTATGACAGGTATGACACGTATGACATGTATGACACATATGTCATCGGTCATAACCCTGACAGATCTCCCCTCTTAAGAGAGTTGTGACCTCACAACGGGCATACCTTTGTATATGTCTTTGATGTCTTTGTTGTTGTCGCTTCTTGCTGGTACCAGTCTTCTTACACCGATTTGAGGCGTCCCTCATGGTGTTTTTAGGTTATTGGGGGAACTGAGTCCACTTTAGTCCCTCACCTTAGGCATTTAGCCATACAGTCCTTAGGATGCAGCCCACCTTTCCGGAAATCGTATCGTTGAGTGACGTTCCAAGGTTCAATGAAGAGCGTTTTCGCGATACAATCCTACGCTGGATTACTGATTGATCCACACGTTATCATGTATGTGCTAGACGATTCAAAGCATCCGAAGTCTACGTTACGGATTATTTGCGCTAGCTGTCGTCGCCTTTGCGCGATCGATGATCCCACGATTATAACGAATTATATTCGAACGATTCTCGGCCTGATATAGTGCACCCAACTCTTCCTCCCCTCCTTAAGCTACTTTGGAGGATCCTAGGCGGCGATGGGGAGCCCGATTTCGATAATAAACGAACAAAGGGGCTTGTTTTAATGCAAACGGAGCGGCCCTGCTTAACGGAATTGGACTTATAATCCTTAACCGGTCTGCTCAACTCCTCAATATTTTTGTCCAGTACGCACGCTTTGACGAACATCTATCGCGATGAGTGAGAATGAATTCGCCACGTACTAATGTGAAATTTATTTAGTCATGTTTGTCGGTAAACGATATTTGACACGAAGTGGGAACTGATTCCGCGCGATCGAGATGTCATCAGACCTGAGACTGGTCGTCATCGTCATTTCGCCGGATCCGAGGTGCCACCGCTGCGAGGTGCACATGGTAAAGCTGCGAACGGAAGGTCAAAGGCAAAGGGGAAGGCAAAGGGTTTAAGATTTAGCGGCAGTAGGAATAGTTTTCAGAAGCATATGGAAAGTATTCTAGTGCTTCTGAAAACTATTCCTACTTCTTCTATATCCTAAACCCTTTGCCTTGCCTTTTACTGCTGCACGCGACCGGCAAGCATCTTTGAAACTTCCGAGTTTCAAAGATGCGTTTTGTATTTTGGGTGCACCCTAAAATTACAAAACAGCCGAGCGCTTCCCGTTTGTGCGGGATATTCACATGTATTCCATGGCATATTTCATATGAAATATACACATAAGCACGAAGGCATCGGCCACGCATCTTTGAAACTAACGAGTTTCAAAGATGCGTTTTTGGTCATTTGGGTGCGCATACCCAAATAACAAATCAGCCGAGCGCTTCCCGTTGGCGTGGGGTATCCATCGCTTGAATGTTGAATATTCATTATGATATGAGTTAGCATGCGAGGTTGCGAAGGCATCGGGACAGAATCTACGAAACTGTCCTATGCCTTTGCCTTTGGGTTTGGGTTCGAACGTACCCAAACCCAAAGATGCCAAACAGCCGAGGGCTTCCCGTGCGTCCTAGCGCACGAAACTTGGCACAAATACTGCCAAGATACATATCTTTAAGTTACCTGAAGCTCAAGGCTTCAAGTTACTTGTGCGCGAAACGCGCAATTTATTTCTAAGGCAGATGTTTTGGGTTTGGGTTCGAACGTGACACCCAAACCCAAAGATGCCAAACAGCCGAGGGCTTCCCGTGCGTCCTAGAGCACGAAACTTGGCACAAATACTGACAAGGTACATATCTTTAAGTTACCTGAAGCTCAAGGCTTCAAGTTACTTGTGCGCGAAACGCGCAATTTGTTTCTAAGGCAGATGTTTTGGGTTTGGGTTCGAACCCAAACTCAAAGATGCCAAACAGCCGAGGGCTTCCCGTGCGTCCTAGAGCACGAAGCTTGGCACAAATACTGCCAAGATACATATCTTTAAGTTACCTGAAGCTCAAGGCTTCAAGTTACTTGTGCGCGAAACGCGCAATTTATTTCTAAGGCAGATGTTTTGGGTTTGGGTTTGGGTTCGAACCCAAACGCAAAGATGCCAAACAGCCGAGGGCTTCCCGTGCGTCCTAGAGCACGAAGCTTGGCACAAATACTGCCAAGGGATATATCTTTAAGTTACCTGAAGCTCAAGGCTTCAAGTTACTTGTGCGCGAAACGCGCAATTTATTTCTAAGGCAGATGTTTTGGGTTCGAGTTTTGGTTCGAACCCAAACCCAAAGATGCCAAGCAGCCGAGGGTTTCCCCTGCGTGTGCATGTGTGTTAATTCATACGAAATATTTCATGGAATACATGTGAATATCCCGCACAAACGGGAAGCGCTCGGCTGTTTTGTAATTTTAGGGTGCACCCAAAATACAAAACGCATCTTTGAAACTCGGAAGTTTCAAAGATGCTTGCCGGTCGCGTGCAGCAGTAAAAGGAAAGTCAAAGGGTTTAGGATATAGAAGAAGTAGGAATAGTTTTCAGAAGCACTAGAATACTTTCCATATGCTTCTGAAAACTATTCCTACTGCCGCTAAATCTTAAACCCTTTGCCTTTCCCTTTGCCTTTGACCTTCCGTTCGCAGCTTTACCATGTGCACCTCGGAGCGGTGGCACCTCGGATCCGGCGAAATGACGATGACGACCTGTCTCAGGTCTGATGACATCTCGATCGCGCGGAATCAGTTCCCACTTCGTGTCAAATATCGTTTACCTGTTTGTCAAGCACAACTTAGGATCACAACTCCTTCTACCTCAGTCATTATTTCCAGTAGCTTCGGATGACTGGCCAAGAATCCGATGACAAACCACGGTTTTGGCAAAGGTAGCATTTAGCAGTTTTTTATTTATCCACAGATATGATATCTCGCATGTGTGCGTATCTGTGCAAGGGTATGATTTTGAACAAGGCTCACTACACCTTTAGCAAGGAAGGATCAATTCCCGCTTCAATGCAACATAATGATAAACATTAAGAGCAAGGTTGTATAGATGATCGACATGTATTAGTATATATTACAAGAAGTAAGGGCATAAGGCTTAATATAATGTTTAGCCTTCATAGGCAGCTATAATGTCTGCTGCATTGGTCAGCTCTGTGGCTTTGACCCAGGTGCCATGCTCAGGACCGTAGCCTGCATATCGTACTAAATCGTAGTATTTGACACCTCTAGTGAACTTATCCGAGAGTATATGTGATATCTCAAATAATGGTTGCCCTTCTTCGGTGATCATCTGTGGCAGAGGCAAAGGTGCTTGAATCGAGTCATTGTACAGCTCTAATCTGGAAACAGGCTGTACCGGATGAATACGGATATCAAGATTTCCGAAATCTAACTCGTATGCACGTCCATGGCTAAGCACTTTGGAAATAGTGAACGGCCCAATATATGGCTGCTTAAAGTGTCTGCCTGCCTCTGTCAAACCAGTCCATTGAATAAACTCGGTCCGTAAAAGAACTTTCTGCCCAACTGCAAACTGCTTAGGCATGTGAGTCTTATTGAATCTGGCTTGGCTAATTTCTGCTGCTCGGGAAATGTTGTCTACCGCGTTGGCATGAACAGCCGAGTACTGGTCAAAATGATCTCGAATAGCTTCTTGTATTGGAACAGGAGCTTCTGGCGGGATAGTAATAACCAGATCATGAGGCGAGAGTGGTTGCGCCATCGAGTCGAGATAAAATGGTGAATAACCAGTTGATGCAGAAACGGTATTGTTAATTGCAACCTCCACCAGAGGCAACTTGTCCTCCCACGAATTGGCTGAAGTATCATTGCAACAACACCTGAAAATGAAAATGCTACTAATCAGTTTGTAAACCAGAGGATGGTGAAATCAAATCATGAATCAACAATCTGAAATTTACCTGAGGATGTCCTCAATGAAGGCATGGCTTCTCTCATTGGCAGCATTCGACTGTGGATGGTGTGACGATGTCATGGACAATCTCGTACCAGTAGATTTCCACAGTGTTTGCCAGAATGTAGAGGTGAATCTGGTGTCTCGATCTGAGATGATGTTCCTCGGAAGACCATGGAGCTTGAAGATATGCTGCATATATATAGAAGCAGTATGCTGAGCTGTCCAGGTCATGCTGAAGGGAATGAGATGACAACGATGAGAGAATTGGCACATTACCACAAATATACTGTCGTGCCCATTAGTGGTGATAGGCAGATCAGTGATCCAATCAAGAGATACATCAAGCCATTTTGTTTTAGGCACAGAATATCGTATGTGTGCCTGACCATAAGGCTTGTGTCGCCTCGTTTTCTGGCGCTGACAAACGGGGCACTCCCGAATGTACTTGATAGCTGCCGTTGTCATTCCTGGCCAATAATACCGGCTACGCAAAAGATGAAGCATGCGATTTTTGCCTACATGACCAGAAATAGTGGCTGAGTGGCACTCATGAAGAAGAATGTGGCGAAGTTGTGTGATCTCACCGTCATCTGTGGGGACTTTAGCTGTTGGTGGAATGTACAGCTGTCTGCCATATATGGTCTTACGATAGATCAACCCCTGAATGAGCTCGAAGCTGTAGCTGCTGACTGACTGTGATGAAGTCGATGATGTCAGCTTAGCCAAAATAGTCTGTGCAAATGTGTCACGATCATATTCGGATATAATGATGTCGTGTAGCTGATGAGCTGATGAAGAAGATATAAGAGCAATGAATGTAGGATCTGCGGATGGAATGACTTCACCGATGTCCATGTGTTGAAGACAATCAGTAAGTTCAAAAAGTGTAGAGATACGCGTGAGTGCGTCTGCAACCTTATTCTTCTCGCCAGCAATGTGCTCTATACGGAAGTTGTACTCAGAGAGCTCATCCAACCACCGTGCCTGCTTGGGGCTCAGTGTGGATTTGGTCTGGAAATAAACCAGTGGCTGATGATCTGAGCGTACAATAGTCTCAGGAGCTCCCAACAAGATGTGGCGAAAGAATCGGAAGCCTTCCACAATGGCAAATAGCTCGATCTCAGGAATAGGCCAACGTCTCTGTGTATCGGATAGAGTGACGGTGTGATAGCCACATGGCTTCATACCTTTTCCTTGATCCTGGAGTAATACTTGGCCAACGTGTGTGCCTGATCCATCGACCTCCAAAATAGATGGCAGTTTTTGATCTGGAAGTTGTAATACTGGAGCGTTACAGATGGCACTTTTGAGGTTATCAAATGCCTGCTGCTGCTCAGTTTCCCAGACAAACTCTGCATTATCTTTAAGGAGACGATTGAGAGGTTCGGCAACTTTTGAGAACTTTGGTATGAATCTCCTAAATTGACCAACCATGCCCAAGAATGACCGAAGGGATGACTTGCCATCTTTAGCCATACGGCGTAGAGGCTGCTTTCCAACGGTAGGACCATAAGACACTGGAGGCTGAATAGCCATGACTGCTCTGATCCTGTCTTCGATGATGGATAGGCCTGCTTCAGATATGTGATGTCCGATAAAATCTATAGATTTAACGAACAACTCCACCTTGGAAGGCCTGATGAAAAACTGGTGATCTCTGCAACGCTGGAGGAACTGTCGAACATGTTTCACATGACTGTCAAAATCTGGACTGTATACGATAGTGTCGTCCATGAATATGACAAGGAACTGGTCGATGAAGTCGAAAAATGCCCGATTTCCTACACGAAGTGCTGTTGCAGGAGCATTGGTCAATCCGAAAGGCATAACTGCCCATTCATAAGAACCGTATCTGGTGCGAATAGCAGTTTTATGTATATCATCCGGATGAATGGGGATTTGGTGAAAGAACTGGTTGAAATCAAATCTACTGAACCATCTTGATCCCTTCAGCTGCTCTAGTAGGGTGTCATGTGGTGGTAGTGGATACGTGTCCTTGATGGTGATGTTATTCAGGGCACGATAATCACAACACATCCTCCACTTTCCCCCTGGCTTAGGAGCGAAAATGATTGGGCATCCATATGGCGATGATGATGGACGAAGGATACCTAACTCGACATATTTGATGATTTGCCGTTTGAGTTCCTCCATCATGGGTGCTGGAATGGTGCGTACTGGCTGTGAAGGAGGCTTATGTCCAGGTTCGATGTCGATTCTATGATATCCACCTTCAAACCGCTCTGGCCTATGACCAGCCGGAAGATCCTCTTGGAAAACGTCCGAAAAGTCTTCTCTCACTTGATCACGTGCTGCTGTGACCTCGGGGTCTTCCATTGTGGTGTCTGAGTCTGATGCTGCAAAGACCAATTCACCATCGACCTCGGAGAGGAAAAAGAGATATGCTACGGCTTCTTCAGCCGAACCACTGGATCGAATGCGACGGAGATGTTTCCTCAGAGTGGTGGCACTGACCAATTCCATTTCAGGAAGGCCATCTGAGTCTGGAGTCTGCTCAACTCTGGAAAATACTGTGCGAATACTGGAGCCTGATGAATGCTTCCTAGTGATCGTCAGATTTTTGGTCTGAAAGTCAATATGTGGATTCCTCCTCTCCAACCAATGTATCTTGACCCAGAATGACAGTGAATGGTTTCATGTCAATGATGTAGAGATCTACTGAATCCTTATACTTGCCCAGCGTGAATGTAGCATTGGGAAGATAGGATGTACAGGGTAATTGGCTTCCTCCAGCCAACCCCACCGAGAATGATGATGAATCTGATGGTGATATACCCAGCCGAGAAGCAAATTGTCTGTCGATAAAAGATGATGTGGCTCCTGGATCAACCAAAATGTGAGTATTCTGTCCATGGACTTTCCCCTTATACAGCAACAGCTTTTTCTGCGATTTCAGCTGTGCTGTCTGAGATTGCATCTGTGCGATGTTTTCTGTGGGATTATCCATCCGCTGAAACTGTAGTGTCAGTCTGGATAGGACTTCCTCTGAAATACTCTCAATCTGGCCACTTGCTTCAGTGGCATTTTCTGGCTGATCTACCCTCGGGGTGCTCTCATCACCGGTACTTGTGCAGTACCCGGAGAGTTTCCCTGAGCTGGAGCTGCTGGAACTGGAGCTGCTGGATCTGAAGTTGCAACTGCCGCATTGATACTATGCTGATTTTTTAGTTCCTTGACCAGGGTGTTGATTGTGTTAATGAGTTTGTTAGACCCATCTTTTGCACCCTGATTCTTCTGTGGCTGTCTCTGATTCTGAAAGGGATTCTGTGCTGGTGGCTTGCCTTTTATCTGCTTTCCATCATTGGTAGTGGTGGCCCAACAATCCTTCTCAATGTGACCTGGTCGATCACAACGATGGCAAGTCTTATTCTGATTCTGTTTCTGTGATTGTCCTTTTCCTTTTCCTTTTCCCTTGCCTTTGCCACTTTTCCCTTTATTCCTATTCTGATTGGACTTCTGACTGTCATTCTGTTTCCAATTCTGATTTTTGGATCTGTCATATGGCTTATTGCCACGTCCTCTGTCCTTATCCTTTTTGACTGGCCCTCCAGATGACTGTTCCTTCTGCCCTCGATAATGAAGAGTCTCTGATTGCTTCGAATGAACAACATAGTTCAAGTCGAGCAATATCTGTGTGGTTAGTGACCACGACATATTATTCCTTTCTGTCTCTGTCAGGAATCGTAAATGAAACTGTCTGCGAAGTTCCGGATCTACGCTGTTGACGAATCTGTCCTTTATCAACACATCTTCCAGTTCAACTGCTGCCAGTGCAGCCAGGGAAGTGAATGTGCGTAGATAATCTGAAAAAGTCTGGTTTTCCTGTTTCAGTGACATTAGGTGTTTTTTAGCCACTGATCTTTTATGGGGGTTACCAAACTGTTTGAGGAAAATCCCTCTGATTCCTGCAAATGTGGCATCTGGTTGATTTGCCACGACCTGGAAATAGTGTCGATCATTATTCTGTATGAAGGTCAGGAAAACTGTGATCAAGTCTTTATCTGGAACTCCTGGATACGTGAATTGGAAGTATCTATCCACGGTTTCCAACCAAACCGCTGCGTCCATTCCTGATTTGTACTGGTTTGGTGGTGCCATTTTCACTTTGGGAACCAAACTGGATGGAGATGGTGCTGGTGCTGTATCTGGATCTGTGAAAATCATTGGAGGATTGTTTGCAGAATATTCTTCATCTGGTTCCTGAGGCTCGTTTTCAGGATCTCGATATCTGCTCATATCAGGCTTCATTCGGCTGATATTGTCGAAGAACCCTATCTTGTCGAATCTGGTCTGGGTATTATCATAACCAGCGTGCCATTTCGGGATCTTGAAACGACTGTATGCATCATATGAGCCTAAGATGTCAAAGAACCATGTAGACGGATCTGCATTGATGGGTGGAATATCTGGATCTTCTGCTTCTGCCATCTAATAAAGACAAAACACAACACCAAAATCTCTTCAGCTAACTGAGTGTGTGAAGATATATATATACCTATGTTATATGTGGTATATCTGTATATTATGATGAGGTTATGCATGTACATATATCCACCTTCTTCCCCCCTCAAGGAAGTGTGTGATACAGTGCCAGTTGTCAATTGCCAATACCTCATTCAGCATGCATTCCTTATAGGAATCAGCTGTTACAGTTTTAGGGTTGCAGCCCTACAGTCCTTGGGTTGTAGCCCTACATTTTTGGGTTGTTGCCCTACAGTTTTAGGGTTGTTGCCCATAGTATTATCATGTCTATGATGATTTAGCATGATATAATAATACCAAAAAACGAAGTTTTACGAAATAAAACTGGCAGTTTAGAGCATATATAGTTACAGTGACCCTGTTACTCAATACAGTGTTTAGGGTGTTACTTGATATCAGTAACCCTAATACAGGTAAAAAATAAGCAGTATAACGTTTTTGCAAAGATTTTTAAGCAAAACTGCATTTAATATTCACATAAACGTAAAGTGTTTTTTAGGAGGTAAGTTACACCCCTGTTACACACATTTAATTTTAGGGTTGTTACAGGGCGTTACACATGCTGCATAAATCAGGGATTGATATTTGATATATAAACATTCATTTTATCAAAAAAAATCAATCCGAAATTTTTAAAATGTGTTTTACGTACAGCATTTTGAGCGATTTATTGCCATAGCGATAGCGTTACCCATATATATTCAACACCTAATATTTTAGGGTGTCACACTGATATGACATGTGTCATTATGATTTTCAGATACCTTAATAGGTATAAAATCATAATCTTACATAAAATGGGCACACATTTTTCATTTTGAAATTAAACGTGGAGCTTTTTCACCTATTTTATAGCTTTTTTCAGCTATCTGAAATATTGCTGTGGTGACATATTTCAGTGTAAATGTGAAATGTAAGTACAGAATCATTACAAGGAACTTCACTTTTACATATGACATTTTTTTATAGCAAATAAGTGAGTTGTGCTGTATATCAACATTTACAGTTGACAGCATTCTGGGTTTTACTGATTTAAACCCATGCACAGCAAATGTACTTTTCTGGTTATGTATATATTAATCAACTTAAGTGGAAACACCCACTTTAGTGATGTTTCTCAACCTATGATTTGTTTGAGCATAGGTCTGTGCTCTTAAGATTTATCAAAGTGATATATACTGGAATATCCTAGTTCACTATATATCAGAAACTCCCGAACTGTGTGGATAAACTCTTAAGATAAATAAACCCTAAGCTAGATATACCCGGAACGGTCTCGGACGGTTTCGGAGTCTAGCCTACCTGTGACACAGCGTGTGTCACAGCACGAACCTATAGATCAGTCATCAGTCCAGTGTTGGTCCTAGGAGTCTGTTATAGGGGCCTGACCGGGACTCCCAGTCAGGGCTGCCTATACAGATTTCAGCACACCACCCCAGCACTGTGGGTGGTGACTGTCTAGGAGAGTCAGATAATGTAAGATAAGTTAGGGCAGGAGCCAGGTTGACAGACCTAACCGCTAATCCAACTGTGCAATTCTGAAACACAAATTGGAAACCCTCTAGCTAGCACAGGTGCAGAAACCTACGGGCATTGTGCACCCGCTAAACAACTGAAAGGCACCGAGCTAGCAAGCCAGAATGTAACTTGTAGATGTCAAAAGCAAAAGCATAAACCATAAAAGTTGTTGAAGTCACCGGAGTTCCGCACACCACCATGTCGGTGTGCATCCAGAGTGAACAAGAAGTCAATCGACAGCACCAAAGTAGCCAGCTGTGGTCTCAACCAAGTCGGACCCGAAGGGAGGGTTCCCGAAAGGACCTCTCTCATGAAGAGCCACACCGTAGAAGAAGGCCATGTCGAAGCTCAAATCTGCCTGAGCAAGATCCTGAAAGATGTCAGGGGGCTCAGGCGGCTCAAGCGGTGGCACATTGTCAGCCACAAAGAAACCCTGAGCCGGGATCACGGATTCTACAAATTCATTCGTGGAGAAAATTGACGGAGTCTCCCAATCGAGATCACCACCAGGCGAAGGCAATCCCGCAGCCGACTGAGCATCGGGCACAGCTGCCACCCCCACGATCGAGATGCAAAGAACGAGGGAAAGTAGGAAAGGAATGCCCCATGGTCCAACCGTGGCAGGAAAGCCCCAGGGCGGCTTCCCACAACCGTAGGTCCTCTGCTCGGCCACGGGCGGCCCGGAAACATGATTGGCCGACGGAGACGAACCCCGCGGCTTCAGCCGGAAGCTGCCGTCGGCAAAGTCCTCGTAGTCGTCGGTGTCGTAGCCGGTGAGGTCAACCGGCGCGATGGCGGCGTGGTTGACAGTCTGAACGAAACCAGGGAACTCACCGTCCGTCGTGGCGCAGTCACCCGCGCCGATTGAAGCGGCACGGGCTTCACATCCTCCTCCTGCGAGACAGGTATAGCAGGGGCCGGCACGGCGGATGCCGATGCCGCCGCACCACCTGCCGGAACCTGCTCCTCCGGCATGTCCCCCGCTGCCGCGGGGCCGTGGGCCGGTGGGCCCATAACCTACTGGAATATCCTAGTTCACTATATATCAGAAACTCCCGAACTGTGTGGATAAACTCTTAAGATAAATAAACCCTAAGCTAGATATACCCGGAACGGTCTCGGACGGTTTCGGAGTCTAGCCTACCTGTGACACAGCGTGTGTCACAGCACGAACCTATAGATCAGTCAGCAGTCCAGTGTTGGTCCTAGGAGTCTGTCATAGGGGCCTGACCGGGACTCCCAGTCAGGGCTGCCTATACAGATTTCAGCAATATATCTCATTTGGAACAAATCTGGACTTTGCTGGATACAATCACAGCAACTTCACACAACACATTTATGTGTGTGTGAATGTCCTTTACACTATTGTCAGAAATCATGTGAAAACTGATCTGTATATTACATGCAAATTGAGCTGATCAATTCTGAATCAACTATCATAATGCAATGTACTTGTTGTAGTTGCTCCAGCTGATATGTGAGACGAGTGGACAATGCTCAGCAGTGACCAGCTGCTTATTTGAGCATTGTATAATGCCTTCGGGTCTGGAGATATTCTCCATCCAGCCTTTCAGCATGGTTTCTTATCCTGTTCCCTTATGTATCGCCATCACTGACACTTCCACGCACATGTGTTTGGAAGTGGGATCCATATTATCATACATAATATAGTTAATTTATTCACTTTGAGTCAGTGAATCTTATTATGTATGATAAATGCTTGGTGATGTGCAGTGTATGGTACTACTGATTAGTACCTAGTGTGTGTGTTCACTTTTATACACTTACAAGAAGATAAGTTCTGGATATTTCAACATTCCCAAACATTTTATCATGCAGGATGATAATCAGCATACCATGTACTGAATGAATCTAGCATGATATATATCAGGTTAGGGGTTGTTGTAGTCCTGAGATCATCTCATTCACAATAATGCGTTGCTGGTTTATTTCACATATAGTTCCGGTGAGCAATCCTTTCAGTGATCCACAATAGAACGATATGTGGTCCGAAGAGTATCTCGACTCCACCGGGTCATAACGAGCTAATTATTGTGTTGAGATCATTGAATAGGCACCTTACACTATATGGGTTCGAATATAGTTAACATGCACAACAAGTATGCTTATGTGCATGTCTGATGCATTGTAATATAATGTCACATATTCCAGCTGCTAACGTGATCAAGCTGGTTTATACATAACATCTGCTAACGTGATGCATACACAACTTACAATATTGCAGTCACTCAGTATAGAATGTATACATGGTGTAATGCTGCATGTTGGTGCGTGCTGCATGCTGGTGTGTGCTGCATATACTCATGTGCTGCATGTTGGTATATAATGCAATCATTGCAAGCTCGGTATATACATCTTTTGCACACTATATTGCAATAAGCATACAAATGCTGACGATTTGAAATATTTCTGCAGTCATCAATATGTGGTGTAAAATGCTGCAGTATAGTAATCATGTGTCCGTCATGCATCCATCCAAAATATCCCTGCGAGTATACAATTATTCTGCAGAGGATATTGACGCGCGCAACATGGCATATGTACGGAAGGCGGACACTGTAGACAAATGAATGTCTCGCTGCATGTAGATACATCAGGAATCATGCGCCCTATAATCGTGCGTTTATTGCATCCGATGAAATCATGACAGGTGCACATCGCGCTGACGAGCTAAAAATCATCGTACGAGCGGATTATTGTATACGATTCAAGCAAATCATTTGCGAAAATCGATGTTGCCAATTATTTCACAAAGTATCTCATTGTCGCCGGTGTATTGTCGCATAAATGAATGCGATCGCGCTGTTTAACGAAATTTCGTACGTCCATTCGCAGCTGATGCGAATCATACGTACTGACGGTCATTTTTCACTAGCGCATCTGCATCTCGCATACCGTGACAATCCTGCGAATTTTGACATCATATGTATACGATCCGTATACTGTGCGCACACCTTGTCGCTTATAGTATTAAGACGATTTCTCTACGAATGCTGTCAGCTGCGGATATGTTCGCGATGATCAATCCTCGCGCAATCCGTATGCTGTCGATATTCGAGCGTATTTATTATTCGGTTTGCGGATATTCAGTATAACTGCGAGCGCTGTTGCTTGTATGCGCGAACCTGCAACCTGCGAACAATGTGATATATACAATATCTAACGCTGCACTCACTTGAGTTCTCGTGTTCGTGCCTTGACGAGTTTAGAATACCATTGTTATGGCTAAACATACAATCGCCGCGATATATTATCAATATACAAAAGTAACACTGCAAAGTTGAACAGCAATGCAAGTGTACGTATGAGCGGAATTTTGTGAGTGCAGTCTCCGTAGAAGATCTGCTGAAGCACAACGCTTCCTCACTTTTATACCTACGTCACCCATCATCTTAGATGGTACCGCCATTGGGTTGTGAACCCGAGACGTAGGTTGAACGACCAACATGGTAGTAACGACTAGTTCGTTCATGCCGCACATGCGAGTTCTGCGCATGCTGAAAGCTAAAGATGGTTCTTGGTTTGTTTCCAAGATGTATCTTTGCTTTGCCATCTTCGAGTTCAATCATACGAACTCTCGATGACAGGGATGCCTGATGATATGACATAATCATCTGGCGACATGTACAGTCATCGTCGACCGTACCGACGACTGTCATAAATGTATGACGCGACTCGACCTGTACAGTCATGATCGACCATACTGTCGACTGTCATAATAATATATGACATGACCGACTGTCATAATAATATATGACATGACATGACATGACATGGTATGACATGTATGACAGGTATGACACGTATGACATGTATGACACATATGTCATCGGTCATAACCCTGACAAGCATTGTACACAGAAGACATCTTGGCATGTAAACTGATCTAACAGGGCTACTAGCTCACAACAGAGAAACTCAGCCACTTCGGGAGTGGTCCACAATAGGGAGTTCACTGTTGGCATCGTAGTTGTCAATCTTGTCAGCCAGTCTGGCAATCATGGTGGTGTCAGAGTCGATCACGCCAAAGTCCATATCGTAGTTGTCGGTGTTGTCAGCGGTCTCAGAAGCCTCGGCCTCGTTGTACCGGGAGGTACGAGCAGCGGGGTTGCATGCTACAGAGATCTGGTTGCATGCTGCCAACGAGTGGTTGCATGATACAGATGCCTGGTTGCATGCTGCGTATGCCTGGTTGCATGCCACCGATGCCTGGTTGCATGCTACAGATGCCCGGTTGCATGCCACGGAGGCCAGGTTGCATGCTACCGATGTCAGGTTGCATGCTACAGAGGCCCGGTTGTATGTCACGGAGGCCAGGTTGCATGCTACAGATGTCAGGTTGCATGCTACAGAGGCCAGGTTGCATGCCACGGAGGCCAGGTTGCATGCTACAGATGTCGGGTTGCATGCTACAGAGGCCCGGTTGCATGTAACGGAGGCCAGGTTGCATGCTACAGATGTCAGGTTGCATGCTACAGAGGCCCGGTTGCATGTCACGGAGGCCAGGTTGCATGCTACAGATGTCAGGTTGCATGCTACAGAGGCCAGGTTGCATGCGACAGAGGCCAGGTTGCATGCTACAGATGTCGGGTTGCATGCGACAGAGGCCAGGTTGCATGCGACAGATGTCGGGTTGCATGCCACAGGGGCCAGGTTGCATGCGACAGATGTCGGGTTGCATGCCACAGGGGCCAGGTTGCATGCGACAGAGGCCAGGTTGCATGCTACAAAGGCCAGGTTGCATGCTACAGATGTCTGGTTGTATGCCACAGAGGCCAGGTTGCATGCAACAGAGACCAGGTTGCATGCTACATATGCCAGGTTGCATGCTGGTGACGGGTGGTTGCATGCTGCAAGGGCCTTGTTGCATGCCGGTCACAGCTGTATGAAGAAATAATTGATGGCAAGGCAGATTTCAGGAGAAGATCTGCAATGACAATAATTATATTGAGTATCTGGTGGATTCCAGAAAGATCTGCAATGGCAATATCGTGATCTGCCTGATGATTGGTGGAGGAGTACCAGAATCAGGCATATATGTGCACATGATTGGTCGATGGCAGATGTCAATACAGGAATCCTGCTAGTGATTGTTAGAGAGCAACATGTTGAAAGGGAAGCTTGGAAAAGTGGACCTCAGTTAGTGTTGATCAAGAGAATGAATTAAGGACAAGTTGTACATGTTAGTGTTAGGCTGCAAGCCAAGACTGATATAAGGGTATAGATGTTATAGGTTTGAGACCATACATTATATCGAAAAGTGATAGTATTGCTAGGCTGAATAGCCAGTATATGTCATGAAATAAAACAGTAGAATATAAGGCTAGAAGCCTATGTGATACACCAAAAACAGCATAAAAGATAAAAAGAAAAGAAAGAAGAAAAAAAAAGAAAAGAAAGGAAAAATAAAGAAATAAAGATGTATAAGTTATCAGGAATGTGTGCCTGGTACAAATTGGTTCTCAGATGATGGGAACGTTCTATGGACCTGTGGGATCTGCGTTTTGCAAGATGTTGGGGATGGCGACTTTTGTGTTTGCGTTTTGAGCGGCTTCAGCTTACGTTTGACGGCTCGAAATAAGCGCAGTGCTTGCGTTATAAACACGGAAAAGTTTCGCTGTGGGACCTTCTTTGTTGAAGATTTGGTTGGGGATCTTCTGTGGAGACTTAAGATGCGACTGCAAGATGACTTGGGCGACTTTTCGTTTTTGAGTTTTGAGCTGTCTCTGCTTGCGTTCAACGGCTCAAATTGCGCGCGTTACGTGCACTAAAAACACGGAAAAGTTTCGCTACGGGATCTTCCTTGTGGAGGATTTGATTGGGATCTGCGTCGAATTGCTTTTTCTTGAGGCTCTGGGCGAGATTTATGACTTGATCTTAAGAATGTCCGAAGCTGGTCCACTCCGACGGCTATAAAGCTGGCAAGATATGCGCGTAGACGTCTTTAGTGGACCCGCGTTATCGCTTTTTGCTGGATGTGGTTGTGATGATGCGGATGCTCGGATTACTGGTCTTGGATGCCAACGGATGCTTAAGTATGGGGGGGGGAAGTGAGCTCCTCTCAGCGACATAACTAAGCAGGGCCGCCGGAGGCTATTGTCAAAAAGTACAAATAAAAAGTATCTTTTTAGTTTGTTAACAATCTGAGCAAGTTTGAGGCCAGACCTTGTATCCTCACCAGCTGCTAAAAATAGCCTATCAGCCTTAAGTATGGTGGAAGTACCTCCCAACTTCTAGGGAAGTTCCTTATACCTTCTGGCCGAGTTCTCTACAGTTTTTGGCAGTATCTGGGCTCCACTGGACTGGTATTTCTGGAATTAATTTCTGGAAACGCCATACGACCATATTTGACACTGTCATAGTTGTCATATTGTCATAACTGTCATACGGTTGACCGACAGTTGACTTTTGATGCTTTCGTCTGGACCTTCGCCCCCTTCCACAACCGCCATGGACCCTTCCACCACCGCCTTCCCTCTGACACCCTTAGATCCCTCTCCACCAACCGCTTCCACCGCACCGGGACCTTCGGGCCCTTCCACCACCACCTTCCCCTTGACCCCCTCCGACCCCTCTCCACCGATCGCTTCCATCGCAAGGGTCAGTACTGGGCAGGCTGTCGACGTTTATCAACCTGTTCCGGACGTGCCCTTCGGCGTGCCCTTCAGCGCGCCCGTCAGCATGCAACCGGGCATGCAACCCGGCATGCAACCTGGCATGCAACCTGGCATGCAACATATGCCAGGTGGCATGCAACCCAGCATGCCTCAGAGCCATTTTGTGCACGCCCCCTCTCAAACCTTCCCTTTTATGTTTCATCAACAAGAGGTCGGTTGGAGCGGCATGCAACAACATGCAACGGGCGTGCAGCCGCATGCAACCAGCATGCAACCGCATGCAACCAGCATGCAACCGCATGCAACCAGCATGCAACCGCATGCAACCAGCATGCAACCGCATGCAACCAACATGCAACCGCATGCAACCGGCATGCTCCAGTATGCCCCAGACATGCCATATGCCCCCAGTAGGCCGTCTCAGCCTTTTGGAATGGCTCTCCACTATGCCACAGGCTCGCCAACCCATGCCCCAGGCGTGTTGACACATGCCCCATACACGCCCGCGCCGATGTCCACCACCTACGGGGACCCATGGACACTACCGGCTTATTTTCCACCGCCTCCACCTCCGGTATATGGAGCTGACCCTGCGTCGGAGGCACGAGCTAGAGAATGGTGGGCAGCGCGAGAGCGCATGGCGGCTGCAGAGCGGGCGGTGGCGACTGATATGAGAGTGGTCCCCCAACGACTGTATCCGACACCGCCGATGGAACCGACTCCCCACATCGACACTTCTCCTGACGAGGGTGTGGTAAACCACCAGCCGCATCATCGTCGCCGTGCTTCGGGTCCGGAGACTCTTGGGAGAACCTTGCCCATACACACGGAGCCCCAAGACGTGGTGACCGAGGACCTCTCCCAATCTCACGCGTCTCAACCCGGGAGCACGACCTCCGGCTCCGGCTACGAGTCTGCAGCGGGCACTCAGCATAGCCGCAGACGACGAGAACGGCGTCTCAAGTTGGAGAAGCATCGGAGGAAGGAGATGACGGACCAGGAGGTGTTGCAGCGGGTAGTGCGCGCAGAGACAGCTCGGTTTCTCGCGGAGACCGAGGCGGGGAGCCTGCGCGAACAGATGGCTCAGCTGGAGGCTGCTGCAGCGGGAGGCGGGGTGGCCGAGGAACGGCGTCTGGCAAGAAGACGCCGGGCAAGCTTGGACACCCCTGTGGTGTGCGGGGCTGGTGGGGGCCAGCCGCAGCATGCAGCGGGAGCGGCGGAGCATGCAACCGGCTCGGCGGAGCATGCAACACAGCATGCAACACGACCGGCTGAGCATGCAACACGCCCGGCTTCGCATGCAACCAGCTCAACTTCGCATGCAACACAGCATGCAACCCGCCCGGCTGAGCATGCAACCCAGCATGCAACCCGACCGGCTGAGCATGCAACGGCCCCGTCTCAGCATGCAACACGCCTGGCTTCGCATGCAACCAGTGGGTTCCAGCATGCAACCGGCGCCTCCCAGCATGCAACCAGCGGGGGACAGCTTGCCTTGGGCTGGAAGGATGGGAAGTCGCACGCCGCCGATGAAGAATCACAAAGCCGGAGTAGCGACTATAAGGACACGGAGGACGACCCTGGTGACGACCCTGGAGATGACCCTGATGGTGACCCGACTGGGGGGGCGGGACCGTCGACGTCAACTACACGACTGTTAGTGGTCACTCCTCAAGGGGATTCCTTGTGGGTGCCCCCGGGTGAATTGGTCACTACAGCGACGTTACCCGAG
>LGRX02000999.1:0-27358 GCA_001247695.2 Cymbomonas tetramitiformis
AACTACGAGATCGACGCGCCCGCAGCCGCAGCCGCTCAGCCACTGACATCAACGACGAGGTCAACGCGCCCGCAGCCGCAGCCGCTCAGCCACTGACATCAACGACGAGGTCAACGCGCCCGCAGCAGCAGCCGCTCAGCCACTGACATCAACGACGAGATCAACGCGCCCGCAGCCGCAGCCGCTCAGCCACGCGACATCAACGACGAGATCAACGCGCCCGAGCCGCAGCCGCTCAGCCACTGACATCAACGACGAGGTCAACGCGCCCGCAGCCGCAGCCGCTCAGCCACCGACATCAACGACGAGATCAACGCGCCCGCAGCCGCAGCCGCTCAGCCACTGACATCAACGACGAGATCAACGCGCCCGCAGCCGCAGCCGCTCAGCCACTGACATCAACGACGAGATCAACGCGCCTGCACCCGCAGCCGCAATCACACGTCAGCATCAACAATCACGTTCATATCACCACGCCACACCCACTTCGTGTCTTGCCAGCTGATGTCTCCCTATCCATACGCCACCAGCTGGGGGGGGGGAATATATTTAAAAAACTTGCCCTCCAATGCCACACCCCCATCTCAAACCCAAAATCCCTCACAACACCCCACTCTCAACCACAGCAGAGATACACCGCCATTTCAGCACCCAGCAATACCCCAACGCCCCGCCAGCCCTTACATTGCCGCCCCTCGTTCATAATCGCGACAGCTGTCACAACTATGAACACGCTTAGAAGGGGTCCCTCGGGCACCCCTGAAAGGCCTGTCACACCCCCCATATTCAGTCACGCTACCGCAGCCCATGTCAGACCCCACCGCAGTTGCCCCCATCGCGCCCGTCTCAGCCGACAGCAAACGCCCCAGCCATGACCCCCTTTTTTTTCAGTAATTGTCATTCCCCCCTCAGTCACGGTCCTACCCCAGTTCATTGTCCGCTCGAGCGCCCGGAGCATATCACGTTCACCCTCCTGCTCAGATCGCCCTCCCAGTTTAAATCATGCACAACGCCTCGTCAAGCGCTACATCGACGTCGCCGCGACCAGCCCGTGCCGATCCGCGAGAACCGCACAGCGTCGAGCACGACATCACGCGAAGTGACATCACGACACGACCACACATGACGTCTCGGCAATGCATGACAGGGCAAACGCAAGCGCGCGTTGACACCAAACGCCGCTGTCACTGGGAACCAATGGTCACAGGGCATCCGAAACGACAATGGCATTCACGGACTTTCACTATGCTCGCTTGAGTATTTAGCTAGCTCTGCTTTCGAAAAGTTAGATCCGAACCTTTCAAAACCATTCTGCGGGACAGTGATATTTGCCTCTTGTGGCCTAGTATTAAATGTGATATATACATACATATGCTTCGAATCCACATGAGAGCTTCGTCACTAGCAGTTTGTAAGAGTCTGGTTCGGATCCCCAGAGTGCCGGCACGCCACTCTGACGTATGTGCGAAGTCGTGCCGTTGCACTTGTTTTATCTGTGAATTGCCCCCGTGTTGCTCGCTTGCCTTTCTGCGTTGCATGCTTTTACCTGAGCCTGAATCTACAGTCTGCGAGTACAAGTTAGTCCCGTGCCCGTTTTGCGAATCTACGAGCCGGCACGGCTGAAGCGCGTTGCCGCCCGGCATGTTTTACGTGGCATAGCAGTAGAAACGCATGTCGCAGTTCCGCAGCGCTGGAGATCCTCTGCTGTCCGAAAACGTTCACGAATTCACAACACGATCGCGAATTCCCACAGAGGGGCATTTTTCCCTTTGAGCGCCTAGCGGCGAGATAGCCCGAAGCTGCGTTTGTCATAAATTCACACCCGCGACGGCGAACCGTCTCAGGCACTCTCAGCGGTATTCACGCGTGTGCACGATGCGCCCGGCCTTTTTGTGCCATATTTTGTACCATTTGCTGTGCGAATTCGAACCTCGCAGGGCTTGCTTGCCGAATATGCTCAAACCGGCACATATGACCGGCGCTTGGGAATGCACAACCGTAGCCGCGCCAACTCGAGCCGTGACACCTGACTTTTGCTGTTTGACAAGGTTGTAGCCGCACCCATGTTTTTCCCTCAGTTTGTATGATGTTAACCTTTGTGAATTCGACCTGCGCAGGCTGTGGCAACGTTGAATTCCCCGAACGGACCTGTGTGACAGGTTGTGGGAATTCACGGCTTACGGCGCGCCAGCTCGAGTCCAAACACCCGACTGCAACCTTTCGACAGCATTGCAGCCGGATGTTTTTTTCTTCAGTTTTCATTGTGTGTGTATTCGTGAATTCAACCCTTGTGGGCGTTGGCAGCGGTGAATTCCCCGACGAGCCTGTATGACAGGTTGTGGGAATTCATGGTTGGCGACGCGCCAGCTCGGGCCTGGAGTGAATGCCCAATTGCAAAGTGTTGTTTTGTCCTGCTGGAACGGTATCACCTAACAGGGTGCCGAACCTTTTCGTTGAATATATTTAAAAAACTTGCCCTCCAATGCCACACCCCCATCTCAAACCCAAAATCCCTCACAACACCCCACTCTCAACCACAGCAGAGATACACCGCCATTTCAGCACCCAGCAATACCCCAACGCCCCGCCAGCCCTTACATTGCCGCCCCTCGTTCATAATCGCGACAAACCGTGGTTTAAACCAAGGTGTCATCACTGCGTTTCGCGGACACGATGGAAAGAATTTTCGATCGGACGCTTCGGTTCGGATTTTTGATCGTGAGACCCGAAATTTCGTGGTTGAGACCTCGGTTGAGTTTCGCTATGAAAATCTCGACCACGGGGGGGGGCTTGGTCGAGATTTCGTGGTTGAGTTTCGCTATGAAATGTCGAGTTCGTCAGCCATCGTCATCCACATGCAGCAGATGTAGAATTGAAAAATTAATTTGGGAAATTCACAGATCGACTCGACTGACGCGCTCGTGTAACCGAGATGTCGAAATTTGACATCTGCTGACATCGTGATGACATACCGTGGTTGAGACCGTGGTTGAGATCGTGGTCGAGTTTCGCTATGAAAAATCGAACTCAACCACGAAAAATCGAAATTTCGTGGTCGAGTGCACATGACATTCATACCGCACTTAAAGCGTGTAGAGATGAGTCGGGTGACCCCAAAAACTGCTACGCCATTCGAAGAAGCCTTCTTGACATCATCGTTGACGACCGTGGGCTAAACGAGAATGGATGTGAACTGTTTTGTAACCCACTAAACTCACACCCTAGGATTCATTCGAGAAGATGTATCCCCTCAGACCAGATGAGAGCAGCCCTTCGGCCCTTTTGTGCAAATGGCAGAATTGGCTTCGATGGACTTGCATATGATGCCTATGTCGACCCTATCACCAATATGGGTAGGAATGTTTATGGGAACCCCCCGTTTGACGGGAAGGAAAGATTCTCAAACTCAGCGGTTATGGCTACCTTAGAACTCGGCCATCGTGCGGCAAACACTGTGCCAGGATTTCGAGGCATCTGGATCCTCCCACTCTCTCCAAAAAATCAAGAAAAGTGGATTGCTAAAGGATTTAAGATGGTATTTAGATTTCCTCACAACACCATTCCTTTCATTCCACACGGCTACTGGACGGGGGATGACCCATATGTTCTCCCGGGTGGAGGATGTTACAAAGATGATTTCTCAGATGTCTGCATTATTGCCATTGATAGCCCTCCGAGCCAAGACTTTCCTGCTCATGACTGGAGTGGGACGCAGAAAAAGATTGCAAGGTGGTACATCAATGTCCTTCCTGAGAAGAAGATCACTGACAGAAGACTGAACTGCACCGGAGTTGACCCCGAGATCTGGCAGGAAGTCCTGGGTGAAAGGAAACTTGTCATCCCCGACAGCCTCTGCCCGTGGCCCCTCTCGCAGGAGAGCCGCCAGAGTGCCCACCCAACAGAATACTACGGAGGACACTGTGACACGTCCTACACGAACAAGGACAACAAACCATTTGCAGGGACTGTAACGTGGCCCAAAGAACTTACATTGATGGGATACCTTCCGAAGCACTTTGGACAGATTCTTAGCACCATAGGGGTTCACCAGAGAAGACTGAAGCCTCTCCTCAAGAAGCTTTCCAGGCTGTGCAGATACCACACCCGCATTAGACGTGACGCCTTCCTTAATGGTCATGCTAGGGTCGAGATCCATGACCCTTTCAGAACCACTCTTAGCCGAATTACGGGTATCACGGAAGAAGAAGCTGTTGAAAGAGCAAAACATGTTCTTCCCCTGACCTCCCTTGAATGACTATCATTTCCACCCTTTCTCTTCTCTTCATTCAGGTGAACACTTTATTAACACTTCCCCCTCCCCCCTCTTGGTGGGAGGGTCCCCCCTCCTACCTTGCCCCCCTCCACCCCCACACTCCGCTCCCTCCGCCCCCGCCTTCCCGACCCTCCACCACCGCCCTTCCTCCGCCTCGCTTCCGCCCTCTTTTTCCACCACAGATGCAGCCTCGCTCCACTTCCACCTCCTCTGCTGCTTCTCCGCCGGCACGACCTTTTTAGCGCTCTGCGTAGTTTTGCCATGCCGCGGTTTCCTAGGTTGATCCGACCTAGATGAGCCCTTTGGGGCGCGCTATGAGAATGATTTCGGCTCCCTACGTTTCTCGTTGCACGCTTGAGGATTACGACGGACTCATGACATTGTCATTATTCTCGGCGTAAATGTTATATTATTATTATTATTATTATTATTATTATTAACTCGACCACGATCTGAACGCTGACGGGACGCGGATATCCCCCCCCCACGTAGGCAGAATATTCCGGGGATCTATAGCGAAACGTAGTTGAGAAATCTCGACCATGGTCGAGTTTCGCTATGATCGAGATTTCGTGGTTTAAACCATGAACTTCTCATAAAATAAACCTTTTCCCCATTCACTGCGGCTCGCGTGTCGTGCACCCGGGTCGCGGCACGAGCGGCTCCTGCGGTGAATGGCCCCAACCTGCCACAAGACCCTAGTTGGCGCCCTTCGAGCAGCCAAGCACGAGTTCACGTCGAAATATATGAAAGAAACTGCGGGCAAAGGCGTGCTTCGAGCACACGCATGGCAAAAAGGCATAGGTCAGGTGTCCAAACCCGAGCCGGCGCGTCGCCAACCATGAATTCCCACAACCTGTCATACAGGCCCGTCGGGGAATTCACCGCTGCCAACGCCCACATGGGTCGAATTCACAAAGACACACACAATAAAAACTGAAAGAAAAACATGCGTTCGGCTGCTATGCCGTCAAAAGGTTGCAGTCAGGTGTTTGGACTCGAGCTGGCGCGCCGTCAGCCGTGAATTCCCACAACCTGTCACACAGGTCCGTTCGGCAGTGTCGACACTGGTACCGGTTCAGGATCGGATAAACCACGAAATCTCGATCATAGCGAAACTCGACCATTTCTCAACTACGTTTCGCTATAGATCCCCGGAATATTCTGCCTACGTGGGGGGATATCCGCGTCCCGTCGACGTTGAGATCGTGGTCGAGTTTCGCTATGAAAAATTGAACTCGACCACGAAATTTCGATTTTTCGTGGTCGAGTTCAATTTTTCATAGCGAAACTCGACCACGATCTCAACCACGGTCTCAACCACGGTATGTCATCACGATGTCAGCAGATGTCGAATTCAGTTTTCTAATCAGCTGCGGCTACATAGCCCAGCTTGCATGACACATATGACACATATGTGAATGGAACCCGGCCGGTGCACTGCGTGTGGAATTACAAAATAATAATACGACATATCCAGAAGTGCCAAAAATCAAGGACTCCCGTCAGACAGGAATCAGGGTCCCACGACCCGACTGCCAACCCCAGCCTTCTGCATGCGGGCACACGCCCCTCGTGCCAAAGGACTGAGGCCTGCAAATACTATCATTACCCTAAAGAGTACAGACTATGGACCTAAAATGCTATGCTAGGGCTGAAACCCTCAAAAAGCATAATTACCCGCTCCCGCTCAGAGTCAGGCATGACAACAATAGCAAAGCCATCACCTAGCAAAGCCTACTGAACAGTGCCTAGATGAGAAGCAGCATGAGGTAGCTTCGCAGCCCCCCACCGAAGGATCACTATAGCTACCTCTCATCACAGCGGTCGGCACTGAACAGGCACAGGTCCTAGTCTCCTCTACCTACACTCTAATGAGCCGACTGCCCCTCTGCGGGCCGGATCTGCACGGCCTCCAGCTCAGAGCCCAGCTGCTCCAGGTCCTCCAAGTCCTGCAGCTCCTGCACTGATAGCGGCCTCTCCTCATCCGTACCTGAATCACAAGGGAGGGCGGGTGGGAAAGTCCACACAATCACAGTAACACGGCAAGAGGCCCTCTCAGTCCGTTGCTGGCCTCTTAGGCCTCCGACTGATCAGAAAACCTCAGTTTTCAGATCTGCTCCGGATGACAGTCATACTGCCTGTCATCCTACACTGATCAGAAAACCATCAGTTTTCTAATCAGCTGCGGCTACATAGCCCAGCTTGCATGACACATATGACACATATGTGAATGGAACCCGGCCGGTGCAAGCACACAAAGATCACCACAAAGCAGTGCACGCGTGTAATGCATGACAACAACAAGCAATCAGACAAGAAAGGCCGCCTACTCTGCTGAGCATGGGGCATGCTTCTGGACACCGCCAGCCTGCGGTTGAGGTTGGTAGCTTTGTAGGTGGCCGCAGCCGCCGACGAGCTCCAGCCACCGTACTGATTGAACTCGAAATCAGTAACCTGGTCAGCCGCAGCCACCGCCGTAGCCCCACCAGACCGCAGGGACTGGGTCCCATACAGCTGCCTCAGAGCATCGGGGTCCAAGCCAGACGCCTCACCCAGCATCCTGAACAGGTACCTCCTCAGCTGAGGATAGTCCAGCCTCTTCCCCGTCAGGCAGTCAGCCGACGGGTCCCGCTGAAACCGCCTGCCATCAATCTGCTGAAACAGGGGCTCGTCGGGCTGCACTCCCCGTGCAATCTGAGTGTCAACCCACCTCTGACTGACCTCCACTGGGCACAAAGGCTGCCCCTCCGCCGCCCGGGCAACCTCCACCAGCTGACCATACCTGTACTTGTCCGCTTCTCGAGGAAGGTGGTCATGCGGGTCTCACAGAACTTCATATCCCGCAGTCTCACCTTCTCCGCACAGTCATACCGCCAGAAGCCTGTCCACATGTCCAAACCCAGTGTAGCAAACATCTGCCGAGTGACACCTCCCAACATCAACCAGCAACGAGCACCACTCTGCACAAATGCAAACTCCAGCGGCTCCTTCCTGTTGAGCCGCCTGTCCCCCAGCCTCCTGTGAGCTGCCTCCCGCACCGCGGCCACCAGCCGATGGGAGGTGGGGTTCCGGTCCGCCGGGACCAGAGCCAAATCACAGTGTCGCAATCGGTTGCAAACCGATCTCGATGGGACCAAATGAGCATATCCTACCAACAGTGCCGGTTTGCCTCGGTTTAACTGGTGCCATCTACTTGACGGTATCGGTCCCGGACGGTTTAATGCTGGATGATGTCCTATCGGTATCGGTTGCTTACGGATCAACGTGCTGCAATATACCGGGAAGATCGGTTCTACGCGGTTCTAAAGTCTAAATCTACCGATACTATCGGTTCTACACGGTTCAAAAGTCTAAATCTACCGTGAATGTCGTGTGAATATATTGTGTTACAATATGACATCATACTAGTCACACAAACCGAAATACATAATGTCTATTAGGCAGAATTAATGTTATGCATGCAGGCTGCAAATATTAAGATTGTCCTGCACATAAGTTAACGTCATACAGTAATCACTCACGCACTTTTAAGAAAACCCGACGTTAAGAAAGCAGCCAACACCGACAACTAGTTCCTGAAATTATCGCCGTTTTAAGGGTTTATCAATGCAAATTTAAGAAAATAGCTGGCTAATTGAAAGAAAATGGCTTACTATTCTTCGAGTTCTCTTATGACGCTGACGCTGGCGGGGGGGTGGGGGATGAGTACGGCTGGCTGGCCGAAAATCCCTGTTTTCTTAAATATGGGCGATTACTGTACGAATGTGTTCACTCACACGCTATCAGAGTCAGACTCCTCTCGCCGCTGTCTTCTGGAGCATTGGCACCATATTTCTTTTGGTACCTCTCTAAGATCTGTTCAGTTGAGGGACGCAAAAAGGGAAACTTCCAATTGCATATAATGGTCATGTATGCCTCTAACAAATCACTGCCTAGATTATTGTGGGCATGAAAATCTGCAAGCAGGCTACCGGCGCTACTAAACGTGCACTCAACATTTGACGAGGTTGCATTCAAGCAACCCACATCTGCACGAAAGCACGCGCAGTGCACTCGCAGAGCTGCTCGATGATCTCGGAGACCACGACGTACACGCATGCCAGCGAAGACACCCAGGCAACAGATATTTGAACGAAAGGAAACCCGCCGGCAGTCGAATAAAATAACATACATGTGACTACATTTGGGGACATACTTGTAAACTGCAATTCGTGCCCTTTGATGGTCCTCCTCGTCGGTACCGTCTTCATTGTCAGGTTGTTCAAGCACCTCCACAGAAGGAACGGCCTTGATGAAACGAGTATCGGCATCTACTTTGGACCTTTTATCGATTTTAATTCCAAAATGAGGTTTATGAAATAATTGCTAGAAAAAAGTAACAGGTGCAGATTTCGGTCGTGAGTTAATTTTCTTTTTAATTTTAGGTTTTAACTTTTCGTTTTCCAACGGCTCCGAATTATAGAATTCCTACTATTTTTTCTACATTTATGGCTCTCACAATTCTCATCGGCGTCCTCTTCGCCATACAGTATCGAGAATGCGAGCACGGTTCATTGATGGCTAACACACCATCGGGATCGGGACAATGCAGTTCAATTTCGGGAAAATCTCATCGGGATCGGGATGAGACGGATCAAAATTTCTCAACCCCCCGTCGGGATCGGTGCCGTCTGGATCGAAAGCACCCAGGGTCCTGTCGGGGACAGTTGATGACGGATCGTCGAGCAGGCTTTAAGATGCGCTCGCCTTGAAGGTACTCATTGCTGTACACAGCGGGGCTTCCCTCGCCATGCGTGCCTCGCGTGGGCCTCACCAGGCTCAGCGCCTTCCAAGCTGCTCTGGCTAGCCTCCCAGAGTCGGTCACCAGCTTGGGTGAGTCAGTGTCAAACATGTCCCCATGATTGCACTCCAATTCCTCGCGGTAGTGCAAGTCGAATAAACGATGCACTGGTCCCGTGCCCAGCTGCTCCATGGCAGCCATCCTGCAGTAGTTGGCAACCTGCACCTCTGGCGTGGCCTCTTCCCCTGGGGAAGCATCCCCAGCCAACATAAAGCACAAGTGGTCACAGAAGTCCTTCGTGTGAACTTCCCCCACGCCTGCGTGAAACGCAGTCACCTTCTCCCTCTCATGCCTCGCCCCAGTCTCATCTGTCGTGGACGGCAGTGGGTAGCGAGACGGCACGTCAGCGTTGCTGTTCTTGGCACCTGGACGATACTGCACCGTGAAGTCGAACTCCTGCAAACTGATTGCCCAGCGTAGGTGTTGCCCTTGGAGATCGGCCTTCTCCATCAGGGTGGTGAGCGGTGAGTGGTCGGTCACCAACGTGAAATGAACTCCATGCAAGTACTGCCTCAGTGTGCGCACTGCCCACACCACTGCGAGCATCTCCCCTTTGAAGCTGGCGTACTGTCTCTCCGTTTTACTCAGGGATCGGCTGATTGCCATGCAGATGTACTCCTTCCCATCATCGTCCTTCTGGCCCAACACTGCGCCAATGCCATAGGTGCTCCAATCGGTGTACAATATGAGAGGTCTGTCATAATCGATAGGCCTCAGACATCTCCCAGAACAGAGGGCATCCTTCAGGTCTTGAAGTGCTTGATCTTGCTCCTTCCCCCAGGCTCCCTTGATGTCAGTGATCTCCTTCTTGAGCAGGTCATTGAGAGGGCGGGCCATCTCAGAGTAGTTCGGCCCCCCTGGCTCACCCACCCGGCCCTTGTAGTAGTTCATCATGCCCAAGATCGAGCGGAGCCCCGTCTCGTGTCTTGGGGGCTTGGAAGCTCCTGGATGGCCTTACATTTAGCTTCTTGCGCGCCAATGGAGTTATGACCAATGCGGTAGCCCAGAAAGTCCACCGTGGCTGCACCAAAGGTACTCTTGCCTGCATGCAATCGGATGCCAGCGTCCCCCAAGGTGCGCAATACGTCCTCAACGTCCTTCAGATGCTGCTCAGGCGTGGAATCCGTGTAGACCACTACGTCGTCGACGTATGCCACCGTACAATGCTGCAAGTGACGTAACTCGTAGTCCATGATTCTCACAAACGCAGAAGTAGCTCCAGCTGCACCAAAAGGCATCGAGGTGTACTGGTACAGCTGATTCTTCCACCAAAACGCCGTCTTGCTCCTGTCCTCTTCCGTGGCCATGGGAATCTGGTGGAAGGCTTTGGTGGCATCCAGCGTGGTCTTGAACTTGGCCTTCGCCACTTTCTGATAGAGCTCCTCTGGTCGATGTGGCAGCGTATTGTCTTTGAGGGAGTGCCGGTTACGGAATTTACAGTGGTGGAAACGTCCCAATCTGAATCGATCGCGCGATGGCGTCTCTAGCGGAGGTATAGAAATACTACTGGCGATGGCAACGGCGATGGCGATAGTGCTCGCGTCAAGCGCAAGCGTGGGCATCCAGACAAAGCCGTGTCACACGACCGTTATTGGTAATTATAGAACGACAACGACACCTCGCCATTTGGAAATGTGCAACAGGTTGGAAACGTGCAACAGCGAGGGGAAAATGTCGATATCGCGCGATTACGCTTCGATATCGACCCTGGACAAAAGCTTATCGTCACGCCCGCTTCGAGCGTTTATACATACATATAACGCCCATTTCGAGTAACCAAGTAAAGCATTATTTATACACTTTTTCCCCACTGTCATGAAGCGGGGTGAAACCATTGCTTAAAAACAGAGAAATCTACAATTTAACTACATCGACAACTCCCTTCAGAAGTTTTCAGATTTTTGGCACACATCGACGTATGCTGTTTCTCATTTCGACCGACGTCATCTGTCTACAGTGTTTACATTCCATAGCCAACTTGAATACCATGACGGTAGAGCAGTAGCAGTTATTGATACGGTAAGTGGGCTGTTCGGTCGATGACAAATCGAGACGAAATCGATATCTCGAGACTGCAGTTCGATGCAAACAAGTCCCTCACAAATTCGTATCGTTATTGTCGATGTGTATTTACATCGAAATTATAACTCAAAGGATTGCCATATGCGGCAGGAACATCAAGTGGGATCATCGACAAATACATCTCACCCAAGTATAGGCACTTACGGCAGATTCCTCCGCCGGGGTAAACTTGTCGTGCTTGCCGTCGCCGCCATATTTATTGTTGACCAGCTTGGCGATGGGTGGCGTCAAAATGCTGCTCCCGAGAGTCGTGACTAGCACCAGGAGAGCCTGTGCAGCTGATGCGGCAGCCGGCACGGCGGTGTTCCCAACAGTCGACGAAGTACCGTAGACGAATCTACTGGGGTGTCGAAAAATAAAATGGCTAGGCGGCGCGTTGAGCCGCAGATCTGGTTACTGGACGTGACATCGTACATGTATTGACTTTACGGATAACCTAGGAGATATTTAACGTGCGGATGTGGGCAGCTGAGAGGGTGGCTAAGGTTGCCTTGGTCCTCGAGGAAGCGGAATGCGGACACTGGTCGTGAGCTACATCGAAGGGCATCGATCATGCGAGCGGCAGCGATACCGCGGGAGCAACCGGGCCAACGAAACAGTAAGTCTAACCCGAGCGACGATGTCTCCAGAGGGGTCGGGTGGCAGCAAACCAATCAGAAGCAGGCATGTGAGCCAATACACCTGGCCCATAACCAGCCGCGCATGCACGTCAAGAGCGGTGCTGAACCCATACCATGCGTCGGCGCTTAGCCATTCATGGAAGTCTCCCTGAACACTAGGGTGGTCCGAATGCATATAGGAAGTCACTAACCGTGTGTACGAATGGCACTAACCGCATCACGAATACTTCCTCCAAGGCTTAAGATGAAGTGTAGATAACAAAATTTAGTTTTTCATCATGCATATTCGTAATGATAGTGACAATGTGATACCGAGTTTCTTGACATTAAAATCGAAACCAACCACACTATACTACCCATCTGTACCTCACAGTTGCGATTAAGCAGTCTAAACAAGAATTTGAAGTCACAAAATCGAAACCAACTACACTATGCTACTCATATGTTATAACACATTACATTCCGATTCCTCACATTGATGGAATATGGCCTGCAGTAAACGGCATACAGAGGGTCCGCTGTTGAAAGAAGATGCTATGCATTTGATATTATCTCTCGTTACATCTCCTTGCAACCATCTTAGTGGCAAATGCATAAAGAGGTGCATGTTGCACCATTCGAATGGATTGTTTGCACCCATGCAATCTATTTGGCTCATGCGACTATTCTGTACTGCACTGCATTCAGTACAACCCTACAGCACAACCAATTACTTTAAACATAACACGAATGCCTGGTCCATTTAATTCACTTGACTGAGAATTCTAGTCCCCGACTCCATCTTCCAACTCGCATGTCCCTCACATATCACTTCTGTCAATCTACTCCATTGCCACGCCTTAATATCTTGGCTTTTTGAAACATAATAGTGGACCACACCTTAGAATGCTTCTGACAATGCCTTAGCCAAGGCGCGGAAGGCCAACACCAAAACAGCAAGATCTTCATCCAAATCAAGTTATCTAAAACACCTCAAACCTAATGGTCAACAGCTTGGGGACGAAGCATTTCCCATTTATTCAAAAATGTAAGAGGTCTATATGCGCTGGTAGCGAACGTGTGGAGCCTGGTCTGCGCTTGTTTACTTCATAGTATACTTAAGCTTTGCGTCTAGCTCAAGGATGGAAAAATGCTCACGACCTTTGCTCACCACTCGGATGCAGTCTTTTCATTCGCTCCTTCAACTCCGCATACGTTGTAGCACTCTGCCATCCACAACCCTCTCCACCCTCAATTTGCCTGCCCACAACCCTCTCCACCCTCAACTTCGATGTATCGTCGCTAGCATCTGGATAGAAAATCGGACACGTTCCATGACCAACATGCAAATGTCACAACAGCAATCACATGTTTCATGACCTGTATGACTATCTCAAAACACCATTCGCACGTGACCGATTGACCATTCGATTAGGGCCCGAATCATCTGAAATTTGGACTTGCGTATTGGCCAAGGTCATCATTTGTATGTCAATGGTATGTTCATGTCAAAAGTGTGCTCTTCATGCACTTTATACACCGTCTACCAGGCTTTGCTCTCACAAAACATCACCCATCTTGCGAGGGCCGGAAATCGTCGAGAAGGGCGCTGCACATAATTTGTGATCAATGGACAGGGTTGGTCGGGTTTTGCGCACCGTGCTCGGGGCGCCTGCATTCTCTAAGCCTGCCGCTCTGTCATACTCTCCGCTCCTGCGTGCCCATACATGTACCCCAGGCGCAAACCAAACCCAAGGACAGATTCCACATGAGCATCTTCATTGAACGTGCTGAAGCCGCCCGCACTTCATTCGGTGCACAGGAGTCGCTGCGCTCTCCGACCTCCCAGAAGAACAACGGGTCCTGGCTGCCAGGACCACTGGACTCTGGGATAAAAGGGAAGTGTGATACGCAAGGCGTGGGGCTTGACAAGGGTTGAGATCTACCAGGCGCACATGATGCATTGCTGTCCTACAGAATTGAGCCATCCCAGCCGATTGAAAACTGATATGCTCGCAAGGGGAGGGGCACCAGGCAACGGGGGTGAATGTCGGAAACTGCACGGAAGAGGGCGTGCAACCTGGGGCTCGCACTGGCCTTGGGGACGCTCTCCTGGATGGTGCGCATGCGGTCACGGAGTGCGTTCAGGTTGCCGACGGAACCTGCGCGTGTGGCCTGGCGGGCAGCGGCTAGGTCCACCTGCTGGAAATCGCTGGAGGCTGCAATGGGTCTGATCGTGATGGGCGACGGCGCCGGCGCAGTGCCATTGTTGAAGGCCTGCTCCACCTTCTCCAGGCCACGCTTGATGTATATTCGGAACGCTTCGCTGGTCTTTGACAGATGCGGGGTTATATCTATGGCGGGGTTGGTCTGCGTAAAGTGGTACAGCTCCTCCAGCCCTGGCGCCCCAAAACCCCGGAGGTTCCCTTGTCACCCGCTGGAGTGCACGTCACCACCACCGTCCCCCCCTCTCCTCCTGGGTGCCCCGATATAAAGCCAAGGCGCGCCAGGGCGGCAAAATAAAGAGGCCTAAATTTAAGGTCATTTGGCCCGTGGAGATTCCTTAGATTGGGCATCCACGGTGCCCGGTCCGGCCCCCCCGCACGCCAAGGCAGCATCCTTCCGGCTCCGCTCAGCGCACAGAAACCTGCTGAGACACAGATAGGTCCTGCAGGGCACGCACGGCGCAGCTACGGAGAGTGCGCGATTGTGACGCAGCACCACCATCATACATGAGGCAAGGCTACTCAAATACAGGGAGATCATGCATAGCGTGCAGCACTTATTATCTGGCGCTACATCCCTCCGAGAGCGGAAGGTCACGGCGAAAATCCTACAACAGCAGAAAAGAGGGTGGTTTTGGTGGAATGACGGGTGCTAGCAGGAGCCTGTTTGATTGCTGGCATTCCTGACTGAGGCCTGTCACCCCACAGCCATCGTGAGCGGCGCACCGGCGGATGTGCTGTCCTTGTCGCCAATCTTCTTGAAGATGGCTGCGAGTTCCTGCTTCAGATCCATGGTCGGAGACTGGGAGGTTGAGCTATCTGTGGAATCGCCGGTGACCAGCGCACAAGGGTCAAAGCACCACACGGCAAAGATCACCGTTTCCTAAAAAACGATTCGCTAGAACGTCGTCTGGCACGCCGTACACCTTCATCCATCTCTGGTGCCATTCACCCATGAAAGCATAAAAACGAAAACACCGCATACACACTGCACTGGCGGCGAGCAGGGGCAGTATCCGGGGCAGAAGCCTAACCCGAGGTTTTAACGAGGAAACCTCCTCTGCACTGTACTGTCGTTTTGTCTGTACTGTCTCGTCTCTGTACCGCGGTCGTGACAGCATGTCAATTTCCGCGTCTCTGGTTGGAGGTCCACCGTTTTTCGTCGACGACAGTACAGTACAGACAAAAGTGACGACGGTATAGAGGCAGAGGCGTGGATATCGTCAAAATGAATTTTCTCATAATTAAGTATCGGGCAGTACAGTACAGATGACGCGGCGGTACAGACGACAGTACAAACGACAGTACAGAAATATCGAAGCGCGGACACTCGCAATGGCTCAATTATGTCGTTTATACTGCGGATAACAAAACTGATAAGTCTATCGCGCGCTTGTACGCTATTTTAAGAAATCGTGCGCTATTTTGAGGGGGTTCTTCTTGATAAAAAGGCGCATGCATACGGACAACAAATATATTGTGGATATAAATGTTTATATTAAAATTTTGCCGAAAATTTTGTGGAATCGATATCCTTAAATATGCAATTTGTTATGCAAATCTTTTTTTTTTTCCGCGACAGTACAGCCCATCAAACCGTGCAGTACAGGACAGCGACGGTACTTCATTTAAACCTCCGGGCTGTACTGTACTGTCGCGCGACTGCCACGTCGGCAAAAAACGCGACAGTATAGACGACAGTACAGAAAACGACAGTACAGTACAGAGGAGGTATCCTCGGTAAAACCCCGGGTAACGGGGTCACACCAGCAGTGTACCTGAATTTCTGCGCTCCGTATGCTGCGGGAAGCCCGGCACTCTGTTCTGGGGCTGCGCGGTCGCCGCGGCGGGGGCCGTGCCGTTGGATTTCACCATGGGGCTACTGGGCTCCACGATCCCGGCCTGGGCCAGGGACTGCAGGTTCAGGTCGATGTAGGCGTAGATGATGGGGTAATCGTCCGGGCCATCATCCTTTGGCACCAGGCCCATGTAGTCCCGGATTGCTGGTCCCTGCAAGAATACCGCAGGTGCCCGCACGGTCCGGCCCATCGATGCAGATGTCACCTGCTGGAAGGCGCGGCCTTCAGTTGTGCAGAGAACCCCCGACCAGATTAGATCGGAGGGGAGGGGTGGCGGGACCCATGGCGTTGGGACCTGCGCGGCCTTGAGGAAGCGGACAATACAACATTGGTGCTGCAGGGCTAGCCTTCACAACTTTCATGCGCCTGAGCACAGGGGGCTTCACATGGGAAGACGAGGGCTCGTCAGGAGCGTTTCGAAGGCGATCCGAAGAATGCCGTCAACAGCCACGCAGCGCGCGGCCCACATGCAGCCACGTGGGGCGGCGTGGCAGAATTGGCGACCCGAGGCTGGGAGTGGGCGGACTTTTGGAACGCCTTGGCAGTCTGGCGCCTCTTGTACGCAAGTGCTGAAAGGCTCTCTGCATACACACAGCGGTGTACCGACTGCCTTGGACATCATGACTTGTGGCCGACGCTAGGCGACAGCATGCGGACGGCCGAGGGGCGCACCGTGTGTTTGCAGAGCTCGTGCAGCACGGTTTTCACCATGCGCAGCGGTCGGTCGTCCTCCTGGCCGCGGCGGCGAACCTCGTCCACGCCAAGGTTGAGGAAGAACTCGTGGACGCTCAGGAGCAGCTGCTCCAGGCTCATCTCCCCGAGAGACACACCCAGCGTCTTCGTCAGCTTAATCAGGCACTTCACCACCAGGTCTGTGAACTTGGACTTGAGTGCCGTGGCCGTGGCCGTTGTGTCGTCCTCGAGGACTGCAGGCGGCACCCGCAGCAGGTACAGCAGCGCGGAGAAGGAGAAGTTGCGCTGCGAGTTCTCCAGGATCTTCAGCATCAGGATGTTCAGTGCCTTCAGCAGCGCGGTGCCCTCCTGCTCACCGCTCCAACCCCGGACCTCCTGCGTCATCTTGCCACTGCCTGACGGAACGCCCATTTCACTCGGACCGTCGGATCACACACGCCACAACAGGAGCCGCCCGGCGGTGCATTGCGGCGCTGCCTCTCAATGCCAACTGGAAGCCAACTCAAGCCCTGAGCCCGAGGCGGGCATCCTGCAAGCAAGGCACCCCCTCACTGCGTGGACTCCGACTTGAGAGGCCTGGCTATCGTGCCGTCCCTAGCCAAGCAGAGAGCAGCGCCTGCAGCAATCCGCAGCAGCAATTCGCACAATGAAGGCCGGAATTGGAAAAGCTTAGTATGGACCCGCACCGGTTGAGGTGAGAGAGGGCTCCGCGGGTCTGCTGTGGGGGTGCGGCGCACCTCGAGCTGCGGGACCCGGTCATCGAGGAGGCGGAGGAGAAGCTCACAGGTGAGATTGCACAGCGTGGCCTCCTGGCACGCCTTGGCGAGCTGGGGGACCTGGAAGACCTGCATCAGCGTGTTGAGCACGTACTTGCAGGCGCGGGACGATGGGGGCATGCCGCTCGTCTCCACCATCGTCAGCGCCGAGTGGAACATGTGACGCGAGTTCTCCGTCAGGATCTCCACCAGGTGCGTCGCGTCTTGCACGAAGCGTTCCACCATCGCTGGCCGGCACTGCCCGCTTGCCACGTCTGACAGCTCTGCGCAAGCCATCTTCATGCCGTCCACCGCGCGCGCCTCGTCCGGCGACGCCAGCGTCTCCAGCGCGTATCGCCAGTCCTGGTCGAACGCCACTTCCGAGCGGTTCGCCCGAGAGAAGGCCGCTCCCGGGGGATCAACACTCGCCTGCCGCACCAGGCTCCCCGAATCCGCGACTGTGCCATCCATCCCCAACCCCATGCATCAGGGACTGCCCTCGAGCGGACGCTCGCCGCACTCATCACAGCGTTCACCTGGCAGGCATACGGGGGCACAGGACCCTACAGCGTGCAGCGGGCTCATTGCATCCCATCCGCGAGTGGCGAAACAGACAAGAAAAGTGGCTGCAGTGAGCAGAGTGGAGACCCGGACCCCCCTGCCACAGGGCCTCCTCAGCACATACGCAAACAAGCACCGAGGCCAGCATCACCAGGCAGTGCACTCAGCAGCGGAATCACTACTTGCCCTGCGACACAAGAAGGAATAGAAAGCAAATGAGCAGGGGGTTTGAGGCTGGGAGTATCGCTCACTTGATGATCTGAATCCGGACGCCTTCGAGAGCATCGGTGGCGGAGCGGCAGCAGCAGGTGCAGCAGGTTTGGGCATGCTGGCCCTGCCGTCTGTCAAGCTGCCATCCTGCGAAGTGTACACATCGGGCGCAGCATGCCGGTTATCCAGGCGTGGACTCTCCAATGGAGGAAGACCGCGGAGCATCCAGCACTGGCGCTGCTGCGTGTAGGTCACGAGGCACGGGGCGATGGGCAAAGCGCCACTGTTTCAGGATGTCACTCTCTCAAGATGCCCGGATGGTGCGCCAATGCAAACCCCGAGAGATGCTACGCTACGAGGACAGTGCAGATGAGGAAAGCGCAGATGAGCGTGCGCTGCTCCCATCTTCAGGCCTGCGGCGGGCGCCGCTGATCATCTCACTGTCAGCTGACTAGCGCAAACACCTGGTGGACGCCTGGCACCAATTTGCATATGTGCAAGGGGTTGCTGGGGAGGAGGGGCCACAGATTGCTTTCAGAGAAAGGAGGGCAGCGTGCATGGATCCTGATCACCCTCAGGCCAGGTCCGCACTGAGGAGGCCCGCCCCTTGTGGGGAAAAGGCAGGGGCAGTGGGGGAGGCGGTGCAAGTGCGCACCTGCAGCGTCTCCACGGATGTGCTGCGGATCACCCCGGTCCGCTGGGAGGCCTGCAGGGCCCCGGAGGGCCCGCCTAGCGTGCTTGTGCGCAGGTTGGGGTAGCTCTGCTGGTTGTCCCCCGAGCTCGCCCTCGGCCTGTACGGCCCCGGCTGTGGCTCGGAGATATGGCGGGAGGTCGGGGGGGAATCAGGATCCGGTGGTGGGGCTGATGGGGTGGGCTCCCTGGGAGGCGTGGGCACCGCAGTGTGCTTTGGAGAGCCTGGGGGCGTGGACTCCCTTCGGATCAGGCGGTGGGGCATCTGCGGTGGATCAGGCTCCGGGGTGGCGGGCTGATCCTCAGGCTCGGGCTCCGGCTCGGGCTCCGGCTCGGGGTCCTCCTCGGGCTGGCCTGGCGGGTTGGCCCCGGGCACAATGCCTGTAGCACCCAGCATGGAGCCGCCATATCCCTCAGAGTGGAGAGCGCGGCAGGCGGACATCGCTTGACCCATACCAAGGTCCTTGGGTCTGCTGACCCCGTCACAAGCGTTATTTGCATTCGCTTTCAAATCGAGCATCTGAAATGGTTGCATATCCAAATACAGCCGACGTTCCAAACCCATTTCGATGGAGCTGTTTCAAGCTGGAACTCCGTTGCAAATGTTTGTGGTCTCTAAGTACCCTTGGCATCAGCACCGCTGATGTGGCTCAACCAGCGCCAGCCAGTGGCCCTGTGCTGACGTGCCTGTCTCACCATCTGCACGGGAGGTCGAGCCGCATATTAGACATGAGGTGCGCGGGCGCACCGAGCTTGGCAAGCTGCTTCGCCTGCCACTTGAACTTGTCCTCGATGGCGTCCTTCGTGCTGTCCGGCATCTTGCCGAGGCTGCGCCACACACTGTCTCCCACAACCTTGTACACCGTGGCCAGGGCGTTGAGCGCAGTGCCCCGCGTGGTTGTGTCGCGCGCAGCCACCTGTGCCACCACTGCAGGAAGCACCTTCGCCCCTTTGGCTACCTCGAGGCCAAGCTGCTCAATCATCAGCCCGACCTCCTCCAAGCACTCCGCCTTGGTCTTGGTGTTCTTGGAGTTCGTGATCGCCTCCATCATGAAACCCAGGATCTTGGACACCGGGTGCACCCCGCAGAGCAGCCGCATCAGGGCCCGGAACTTCTCTCGTACCTGCCATGCCCCCCTCACCATCCCGCCGCCATCTGTGAGGCGCCCAAGCTTCATTGCGCCGCCCAAATTTGCCCCCGATACGTCTCACATGAGTGGAACAGGCCCACGTGAGCCTTGAGGCATTCGGGACGACTTCTAAACTACATTTGCCACCTGGAAGACGAACCGGCACGTGCCTTGAACATGAACCGCGCCAACAGGTTCACGGAGACTCCTTCCTCAGCCCCCTACAGGCCCACTGCACAACGGGCCCATAACAGATTCACTTCCTGAGACTGCGGTCCACTTCCCGGCATTCTCGGAGACCCCTGCAAGGGGCGGCGAGCAGGGAGCGGATGGACCCCGGATTGGCTTCTCCACTGGGTACATGTTTGACCTCCAGCTCGAGGACAATCCCTGGATGTACTGGGAGTCTAAGCCAGCGAGGAGGACCGTGGCTCCATATCCGGCACTGCCCCCGCACTCAGGCAATGCTCATGCCGGCAAACTATCCTGGAGCGTATAGATGATGCCATCCACAATGCACTCGACGGCCACGCTCAGCCCCTGAGGCACCCCTGGCAGCGGCAGACCTGCGTGATGTTGTGCCCCGACTTCTCCAGGATGGCCGGCACAATGGTCATCGCTTCGTTGTCAGAGAGGCGGTAGCCCGCAATTGCCAGCTTCTCGAGGAGCACGTTGAGGCACTCCAGGGTTTTGAGCAAGGACGTGGTGTTGCTCTCAATGATGCGCAGGACCGCCCAGCGGAAAAGCAGATCGAGGTTCATGATGAAATCGTCCATCGTATCATCATTCCTCAGCCCCTGGAGCAGCAGCTCCGCCGCGGTGGTGTGCTTCCTGGACGCCGGAGCCCCAACCCTCTCAGACCTGCCCCTCATACTAACCCCCCACCCGCTCCCGCCGGAGCCTCCCAACGCGACGCGGAAATCCGTCATCCGAGAGCGGCACAGTCCTGGTTTGAAGAGGGAGAAAACGACTTGCTGCTCAACCAGCAGGCCCCACTCACGCGGCCCGGCCATCACCTGAACTCAGTGCTGAACATGAGCACCTTCAGATCGTCGCGGATCAGGGGGGTCATGCTCTCTTTGAGCTCCTCCGCAGCCTCGGGCCGCGGCTCCTCGAAGCGCTGCTTGCGAGGGAAGAGCATGCGCTTCAACCGCTCCTCCTTGCCGTCGTTCGCCACCCACAGGGGCCCCGTCACTTCAGGGGCCCCGCGTGTCAGCGAGCCCGCTGTGGAGGCGCGCATGGAGGCCCCTGCCGCAGGCCTGGCAGAGGAGGCGCGCGGCTTGGGCAGGCTGGACGCCACGCTCTTGGACAGCGTGGAGGCCTTCCCAGGGGTACGCGCGGTGGACGGGCGGCTCGGCCCCGCACTGGAAGCCACGGGCTCGGGAGGTGCCCCCCCGATGCTGACATCGTACTTGGAGAGCAGAGGCTCCACGGTCTTGGTTTGCGCCTGGCACGCCGCCCGCCACATACCACGCCCAGCTGACACCCTACAGGCGCGCATGTGTCGCAAGGGGCATGCGGCACACCATAGGCGCGGTGCACGACTTGCTTGCAATGCTTCCCAGGTCGCTGCGGCTAACTCAAAAACTGATTTCTGGAGAGTAATTCAGACATGCGCACATCAGCCGAATGATGATCACGAGCAATTGCCAAGCTTGCAGCATCGAAATACAAAACAAGGTGAGGCTGTCATCACTCTCACTCACGGCCCTTGCCCGCTGGTTCTGCCCATTGCTCTCTCTCTCGACTTTGTGTGACGGAGAAGCGTGTACATGCAACTTCAAGGCGAAAGGAGTTGACTTGTTGTGCAAGGTGGTGCGGAGCAGACAGTGGCTACCGGCTCGGCCGCCGGTAGCGTTCAATGAGCGTTGCCAATCGGCGCACTTCAGCTCACCTACCTGCAAAAGCTTTACTCCCAAGTAGCCAGCAAGGGCAGTTGGGGAGAGGAGGCAAACGTTGTCCAGATGGGTGCGGGCAGACATCGAGCGGCAGGCCAGGCTCCCGGATTTGAGCCGGTGGAATGGTGAGACAATTTGGAGGTGTCCAGTGCGAGCGAGGGTCCACCCTCTGGTTGCGTGTGGGGGGGGCATAGTGCGCCGAATCTGTACAAGCTGGAGATGGGAATTGGGCCGGACGAGTCGCTAAGCCTCATTATTACACTTCTCGAGGAGGAAGCAGTGCGAAAGAGAGTCTCGCTGCTCGAGGGCAAGGTCATGTGACTGCACCGCAGCAACCAGGCAATCAACTTGATGCTCTCAATTAACTTTGAGTAATCTGGAGCGGCCGCAGCGGATGACCACTCTGGTGCTTGCTGAACCTGAGCGGCGTCGGAATGCAGAGGCCAGGGACAGCCCAAGCAGAGGAACTTGTTGGCGGACACGCTCTCGAGGAGCGAGGATCTCGACGACTGGCGGCTGAACACGCGGTACACCTCAGCACACCTCCCAGGGAACTATACATCGTCGCACCCCCCTCGATGAGTGTGGACGCGCGGGCGTATGGCTGGAGGGGCCGGTGCAGTTGGACCGGTTCCCCTTGGGCGCTGCTGGACGAGGGTCAGAAGAAAATGTGGGTGGAGGAGGCTGCGGCAGCGGAGGGTGTGGCTGCCAGCGACGGAGGCCGCAGGTTGCTCGACACGGCTTTTGTGCTGGAGAAAGGTTGCGTCAAGGTAGCCTCATTACAGCCGCACCTCTCTGCTATCAGCCACTGCGTTGAGGAGTTCCCTAGCAGGCCGCGAAACAAATGACTGTCATCTAGGTGGAGCGGGCAGTGGAGCCATGACGAGGACGCGGGCACCAGTGAGGCCATTCAGGGTGGTGCATCAGGACGCGTGCTGGCTTCGGCCTGACTCAGTGGAGGACGTTCACGTGGCATGTGCCCTTGAAATGTCGGTTGGGCAGATATGGGGACGGCCATGCAGTGGGAGCATGCAAGCTTGACGGGTGATGAGCTGTGGGTGTTGCTGCTGCGTGAGACGGGCCGTTCCCCTGGCAGATAAAGTGACGCCTTATGAATCCCGTGGAGTGGGTCTGGGCAGCTCCAAGAGCTCCTGATACATTGTGAGCTGAATCGAGACTCGGCTTGCATGCGGACGCCAGGGGAACTGCAATGGTTCAGCGGGTGCTGACAGGTGGGACACTCTCGCTGCGGCCGTTCAACGATGCGAACTGCCAGAGAAGAGGTTTCTTACCACACAGCACCTGGAAGGGGCAGCGTCGTGCGCAAGGGCGCAGTGCTGGAGAAACTTCATCTTTTTGGAGGCTGATCATAGCTCCCTTCAGCTGTGCTGGCATCCACCCGAGTGCTGTGATGGGACGAGAAGATGTATTTCTAATGCAGGGGAATGCCTCCGTCAAAGTGACGTAGGGCGCCTGCTGCAACGTGTAGTGCAGCGAAAGCGTATGACCCGTGCAAGAGAAAGCTGGTCACCTGGAATGAAATGGATGAGAGGCTTCCGGTGCAGAATCTGTAACAATGCGAGAGTCGAGCCAGCATGACACGCGAGCTTTGCTTTTCCGTCTATCGGATCGAAATATGCTAAGGACTGTCAGAAGCGTGCTAGCTTGGAGTTCAGCTCGGCTCTCTTGCCTTTCAATTGAAGATAGCGTCGACATGCTGTGATGCGCCCACAGTGGCACATGCCTTGGCTGTGGGAGGGGAGGAGTGGGGTTGCAGGTCTTCTGACCTGCGGCAGCTTGTGCCACGCTGCTGCAAAGGCATCCGGCTGGCTTTTTGACATCGCTACAATGAGCTCCGTGCCAGCCACTCGGACATCGGCGCTCTTGTCCCCACAGCCAGCTGCAGCGAGCTTGAGCACCTCCTTATAATCTGGGATATGCTCCGCTTTCACATTGAGCCATTGCATGCCTTCCTTCTTGCCGTCGGCGGAGCACTTCGGCTCGTGCAGGGCCGCCACCACGAGTGGTATCACCTTTTGATAGGTGATTGCCTCCGCCCAAATATCCAGTGCTTTGGTGCACGCATCCCTCAACTGCAGCCCCGCCGAGCCACCAACACACCGTTGCCCTCGCTGTCAGGAGCACCGCATCTGCTACGTGGACTGCCACCTTGCATAGCATGTGTATGTATACTGTCTAGTATATTGTCTATAAGAGACAGTGCCTACGTGCGAGAGGCGCCACAGGGATGCCCGCACACAAGCACACATAGTGGGGAAGACACACGGTTGCACACTGCTGCAGAGGCGCTCCGGTGGTCCCTAGGGGCCCCCGTTTTCCACTTGTGAGCTCCAGCGAAGTGTCCCAAAATGTGTGCCGAATCTCGTCATCCCCGGCGTGGGTACATAGTGCAAGCGATCTTCTGTGGCTACATGGTGCCAAAAGAATCGACACAAGATAAGTCACACATCAAAATTTATAGATCTCAAGGATAAGGAATATTTCAAGAATAAGTAATATTTGGCTAGCGAGATGATCTGAACGGGTGCATTCCGAGTGCACTTTTGTCACAACGCAACGGTGTCTGCCGCCGCCCACAGGGCTGTACGGCTGCGCATGCGAAAAGGTGATTAGGCCAACGCCGGGCGGGGGGAGCGAGTGCATGTATCCAAAAGGGGGTATCGGCACATGGCCTGTGGGCTGAAGCAAGCGCGAGCGCGGGCCTGTGGGAATGGGAATGGAGGTAGACGTGAGGAGCACTAGCTTCTTGCTATGGCTGAGGCTCGATGGGACCAGGACGGGGTCCAGGGAGCACCGGCTTCTTGTTGTCGCTGAGGCTCTTGAGGCAGTCCACAAACAACGACTTCAGATGCTTGTCTGCGGCCGGCCCCATGGCGGCGGCAACGTTTGCAATGGTGGTCACGGCGAGTGACACCAGATTCCTGTTGGTGTCCGTCAGACGTGCCTTGAGAGCCCCAGGAAGCTCGCCCACGTCGGTGGTGATTCGCCGCCCAGCTTCCTGGAGGATGCCCGTCACAGACTCCAGGGCGGCGTGGCGCACTTTCCAGTCCTTGTCGCCCATGTCCTTCAACAGCTTTGCGGTGATCATGCCACTGATGTCGCTGCGCGGCAGCCCACCACCGCCATTGCTGGCTGCCACCTCCGGCGCCCCCGGGACCTTGCGCACCTCCTTTTTCGGGGCGCTGGCAGGGTCGTATGGATTCTTCGCAAACTCCGTCTCGATGGACGTCATGAGCGCAGGCTTAACATCCGAGAGAAAGTCCTTCAGGGACGGACCGAGGTGGGTGTGCATGATGCCGATGCACTTGGTCGCTGCGGTGCGGATGCCGACGTTCGTGTTTGCGAGCGCCTCCACCAAGCTGAGGCAACACTCCAAAGCCGGGCCGTTCTCAGGAGAAAGAGAGACGGGGACGAGGCAGCGCCCACGTCAGCCAATGAACAGAGAGCTGACGCATAGCCTGATCTTGGGGGCGGTAGCTCAAAGCGCATGCTGCTGACGTGAGACAAGGCAAGAGGATGCAAAGGGCACGCCTCGCACCACTGGATGAGCCATTTTACATCAATGGTACCTAGCCCAAAGTCGTCGATGGCCGAGGTCATCCAGCTCAGGCTCTCGCTGTACACCTTGGGGTTCTTGTGCCCTTGGGTCTGAAACAGCAACAGGATGGAGTGTCAGCTGATGGCGCTCACTTTCAAACACTGGCAGCAATGTCTCCTTGCACCAACTCGTCGCTCTGATATGCCTGCTCCCATCAAGCAACTGCTCTCTCTTTAGACACCCTACACCCCCTCCCGAGCGAGCCTGCACACAATTAATGAAGAGCTGCCACAAAGGTGATCAGGTCCGATCAAAACATGGACCCATTCTATCTAGCATCCATTTGATTGAGCAGCATCTAAGTCAAATGCGAAATTCAGATGCCCCGCAGGGGGTTCTGGCAGTTATGATGCCATTAAACTCAGGATGCGGAGAACAAAAACATATGACACAGAGGCCAACCATATGACACGGTGGTCAACCATATGACGCGGAAGCCAACCATATGACGTGGAGGTCAACCTTATGACGCGGAGGCCAACCATATGACGCGGAGGCCAACCATATGACGCGGAGGCCAACCATATGATGTGAAGGTCAACCATATGACGCGATGGTCATCCATATGACGCGGAGGCCAAACACAGAGGCCTGGTGCTTTCCCGCAGAGGCAGTGCCCACGATCAAGGTGCCACAGGAATAACAGCTGTGCTCATCGACAGATGGACAGTCGCATCCCAGTACCCGCTTTGAGTCGCATCAGGCTCACCAATGCGAGCTAGCCGAACCATCTCCCCAGTGGAGGCAGAACAATGGCAAGAGGAGGGTAGAACCGTGACACACACCACAAACGGCAGACAGGACGGCAGGGAGGCATCAGCATGGTTGTCAGCACGGCCCGTAAGCATGAGTCGTTGCAAGGGCGGCCCATGCCCGTTAACCGGACTGAGTGTGTTCTGGTGGCATGACCCCCGGCGGCTCACATCACGTGCAAGGCACTTATTGCCGCCACACATGATGAAGGGGGAATGCAACCGACCACATGCACTGATTCACCACCAAAATTAGCTAAGAACACGAAGCGTGGCTGCAGCCACACTCAGCCTCTCCTCACAACAAAACAGCAAAGGCAAACTGATGTGCAGTGCGAAGCAAGAGGTAGCGCCTGCCAGCAACATGCCACAGGAGAACCCTCTTCCCAGCGCCCACCCTGACAAATCGACCACCTCATTTCACAATGAGGCCCCAGCGATGCACATACACCCTCCAACTCGGTGCATCACAACGGCCCCCAGCGCGTGTCTAGCCAAACAGCGCCGGCCCTGAGTGAGAGAGTAAGTGTTGGACTGATCTGCATTGCCCCCCAAGAGGCAGCACCTGTCAAGGCACTTAATGAGCAGCCCTATCGTGCCAATCGCATCCATCAGAAAGCCCTTCCCGCGCAAAGCAAGCTTCCACCACCGCACACAAGTCTCCATGGGCCCCACTAGAGTCCAGCGTGTTATACACGGAACAAACTTCTCCCTCAAAGAGGCCGCACACCTTCTTGAGCAGCTCCTTGCAAATGAAGCCTGGCCCGACAGCCTGCGAGAAGCTGGCGAGGCACTCGAAAACCTGGACCCGGAGCTTGATGTCCCCAACCTTCTCCGCCAGCCCAGGTATCGCCAGGAACGCCGCCCGCTTTGGGAACACGGGGGCCTCCATGGCAACGTGTGATAGGAGAACGAAGACGTCCCTCAGGACCTGCACAACATCCAGCGCCCGGCGGCTCGCTAACAACCCACCCCCGTGGATCCATGCGCGTGGGAACCACCAGAGTTTGGCATGGCATATCCAGAGGACAGCCCTCCCCCGTGGATCCATGCGCGTGGGAGCCACCAGAGTTTGGCATGGCATATCCAGAGGACAGCCCTCCCCCGTGGATCCATGCGCGTGGGAACCACCAGAGTTTGGCATGGCATATCCAGAGGACAGCCCTCCC
>LGRX02001000.1:0-40721 GCA_001247695.2 Cymbomonas tetramitiformis
GGCTCTGCGGAGCACATCGTCCGTAACTGTACGGACGAGGCTAAGCTCAAGGAGTGGAGGGCCAATGCACCCGCTCGACTGGCGAACTCCCCTGGGTATGTAGCCGCCGTCGCTTGGGCCATCGAGCAGCAGGAGGACATCTCCTCGGTGGATGGCGTCCCAGAAGAGTTCTCCGAGGAGGTCCTGGCTCTCGCTACCTGTGAGGACGAGCAGAGCTATCAGACCCTGGCGGCCCGTGCGGGCATCGAGCTTGTGGAGGGTGACGGCCTTCCCCTGGTGGAGAGCGATGAATGACTGGCCGGCGGCCAGTCCCAGACCCTGCCCTTCGAGGAAGTGAGGTCTTGCCCTGATGATCAGACCCTCTCCGCCCTGGAGAAGCGGTCAGAACCAGTGGAACCCCGACGCGCCCGAGGACGCAGAGACCCTTGGGGCCAACGTCCCCATCCCAAGAGCGAGGCCTTCACCTCTGGGACCCGCTTGCGACGCACCTACCGCTCAGCTGGTGCCCCATCGCCGCCGAGGGATGACTTGTCCAGCCACCCTCTCGCAGGAAGCACCCCCTTCGATGAGCTGTCGCTACCTCTTGATGACGGCCCCGCTTACACACAAGCGAGGATCGAGGGTCGGAGGGGACGGCGAGTTCCCCGGCACAGACCCCCCATTATGGGCAACAACCGCGGAGAGCCCCGTGACCTTCGCCCCCGACCGCGTGTTGTCCTACCGCTGCCCATCTATCAGTCCAACCTCGCAGACCCACGGAAACGGCTAACTGCGTGGCACTGGAAGAGAGATCTGTACTCCCTCCCCCTCGAAGTCGCCATGCAGAAGGTCCGCAGAGCTCTGCGCAAGTCCCCAGAGGCTGCCAAGGACCTGGTGGATAAAATGTCGGAGCGCGTCCGCGGCCGCGTACACTCTGGGAGTCGATCGCCAAAGGAGCGCGTGAACCGCGCCAACCAGCTGGCAGAGAGGATACGCATTGCCCGCGAACCTCAAGATCGCAAGGAGGGCCATCAGCGCATAGCATTGTGGCACCTCCTTTCACACGACGGTCGCCAGCAAGTCCCCGAATCCTCTAACACCACCTCCCACGACCTCTACGCGGCTTGGAGAGAGCTGTCGCCTGCCGAGCAGCAAAAGGCAATCGCCACTTCGAGTCCAGACTCTTCCCCAGGTAGCAGGCTGTGGGAAAAGGAGGGCGCACGAAGAGCAGCAGCGAGGTCTTCGACATCCCTCTGCACCCTGGACACTGAAGTGGGCACGATACCTGGGACAGCGGGAGATGGGGGTTTACCTGGCGCCTGGTGCAGTCTGCACGCAGTACACCAGTACAAGATGAGGAAGCTGGGTCCCAGCCCCTTGGGAGCATCCCCTCCATCATCCTCGCTGGCCGAGCCCACAACAGAGACTACATCTTCGCACCATGATAACGCGCCGGCCACTCCGGGAGGAAACCCTGAAGGTTCATCCACCTACTGCTCAGAGGCGGAGGAGACCTCCGCACCCAGTTCGCTTTGCTTCACCCAGCAGATGACCACCGTCAGAACGCATGAAGTGGATGAAGCGCCGCCCTGTCTCGACAGCCACCCCATCGCCGAAGACCCTGAGGTGATGGAAGAGGAGTCCTCGGTCAATTCGCTCTGCTTCACCCAGCAGATGGCAGCAGCTGGGACCCCCGAGACGAGAACTGACCACCAGAGCTCCCACCAACTCGCCCACAACTCCCCTGCTGGCAGCCCTCAGCATGACGAGGATCCTCTCACCCATGGCAGTCTCATCAATAGTGTCGCTACCCATGTGAGCCCCACAACAAGCGGCACTACCCACGTGAGCCCCACAGTAAGCGGCACTACCCATGTGAGCCCCACCACCAGTGGCACTACTCATGTGAGCTCTACTACCAGTGACACCACCCATGTGAGCCCTACCACCAGCGACACCACTCATGTCAGCCCCACCTCGAGCGAATGCACCTCAGCGGGCACCCTGCTGACGGCGAGTGCAGACAACCTCGTCAGTCATCCGACTGAAGATGTTGATTTGCCGGATGAGGAGTTCTACGCCGCGTGTAGGCAAACGTTGGAAGAATGCCGCGAGGCCTCGGACAACCTCCTCCCCAACCTCAAATGCAAAAGCATACGCACAGATGGGGGAGTTCAGTGGAAGACCGACATCGAGGGTACCCTTGCAGCGGCACATGACGAAGAAGGACCGCTACTGCTGGTATTCTACGCAACCCTCAGAGGGCACACGGTCAAGGTGCTGATTGACTCGGGGGCCTCTGACAACTTCATCTCGGAGCAGAGCGCTAAGCGATGTGGCCTCACAACACGAGCCGGCTCCGAGATGCGAGTCACCCTGGCGGATGGATCTGTGAAGATCACTGGCGCCACCGCGTACGCCAAGTTTAACACGCACACCACCACGGGCACCTATACGGAGAACGCCCTTGCCCTCCGGATCCTACCACTGGGCATACAGGTGGATGTTATCCTCGGCGGAAGGTGGCTGCGCAGTCACTCTCCTGTCACTCTGGGCTATGAAGGGAATGGCTCCGTCTCCTTCCTCAGGAAGTCCCGCAGTGGCAAGATTGGGGATCGCGTCACCATCACAGGCTGTTCTCCTGGGAAAGCATCTGGGGACAGGTCTCCGAAGGGCACGGCCTGCGCGGGATTGGTGGATGAGGTGTTCCTAACCCCTGCCCAGCTGAAGAAGTACCTGGTGTACGCGGAGACGCAGAAGCTACGCGGCAATGACGACCCGGAGATACAGCCCGCCTGGCTCATGGTGGCCGAGAAGTCCCCCGACGATACTGCTTCTGCCTTTGCAGCCACGGCCATCGACTCTGAGAACGCCGAACCCGCTGCGGATACTGAAGATGCAGAAGTGAGCCCTGAGTGGACCCTCAAGTTTCAGGACTTCTGGGGTGAGGAATACAAGAAGGAGATGACGACTGCCCTACCGAACATCGATGGACTCAGACATGACCCCCAAGATGAAGCCAACATTAACCTGGACCCTGAGCTGAGCAAGAAGGGACCTCCCTGCCAGCGCATCTACAAGAAGTCCGCAGAGGAACTCCGCCAACTTCGAGAACGCGTGGAGACTCTGATGTCCAAGGGCTACATCCGACCCTCTTCCAGTCCTTATGCAGCTCCCTGTTTGATGGTCCCTAAACCCGGGAACCCCAAGGAGCTGCGACTGGTGATCGATTACCGGCTCCTCAACCGCCAGACAGTTAAGGACAAGTATCCTCTCCCAGACATCCAGATGATGTTCGACGAGATGCAGGGTGCGAAGTTCTTCTCTTCGTTCGACGCGGTGGATGGCTTCTGGCAAGTACCGATGGCACCAGGAGATGTCGAGAAGACCGCCTTCACCACCCAGATGGGGTCATATGAGTGGTTGGTCATGCCGCAGGGGCTGCAGAATTCACCATCTCAGTACCAGCGACGGATGCAGCGGGCCTTGGGCCATCTCCCATTTGTCCGGATCTTCATCGATGATGTGGTCGTCTTCAGCAACACCGCTGCAGAGCACTACGAGCACGTCAAGCAACTGCTCCTGACATGCAGGGAGAAGGGCGTCTTCCTCAAGAGGTCCAAGTGCCAACTGTTGAAGAAATCCTTGCGGTTCCTTGGCCACTGTATCTCCGCAGATGGCTGCAGACCCCAACACGACAAGGTGGCTGCAGTGAGGGACTGGCCCGAGCTGGAAACGGTTACCCACGTCAGGCAGTTCTTGGGCCTGGCGGGGTATTACCGCAGGTTCATCCACTGCTTCTCCGAGATCGCTCAGCCCCTCACCCGGTTGACCAAGTCGGACGTACCCTGGGAGTGGGGTCCCATGCAGCAGTGGGCCTTCGAGGAGCTGAAGAAGGCCCTCACCTCAGCGCCAGTACTCGCCTTGCCCAACATTAAGGGTGCCGCAGACGGCACAGCACCTTTCGTGGTGCAGACGGATGCTAGCGGCATCGCTCTTGGGGGAGTACTGATGCAAGACAATGGAGATGGTCTTGGACTGCGCGTGATAGCATACGAGAGCCGCCAGTTCTCAGCCGCCGAGCAGAATTATCACACCGGCGAGCGTGAGTTAGGTGCTCTACACCACTGTACCACCGTTACCTGGCGGCATTACCTCATCTTCACCAACTTCCGCATCCAGGGTGATCACCGCCCCCTTGAATGGCTGATGGAACCTGGCAGGGAGCTTAGCCGCAGACAGGCACGCTGGTACATGGATCTGGTGGAGGTGGGAGTCCCGAGAATGGAGTACATCAAAGGAGCGCTGCTGCTGGTACCGGACGCCCTGTCCAGAAGACCCGACTTCAAAGACAAGGACGTGCGTGAGGGGTTGAAGGAGGCAGGGGTGATCGACCCCACCTCAGATCTACCGAAAGACCCCCTGGCAACGCTGGAGTCTGAATACTTCTCCAGCTCACCACCCGCAGCTCATCCCCACTGGGCCCAGACTGTTGACTGTTGGCTCTCAGCAGTGGAGACCCTCTCCGTGGCGGAACAGGCCATGGACATGGGGGAGACCATCGCTCTCGTTAACCCGAAGCTCTATAAGGGAATGAAGGAGGATCACCTCGACTTCGACACGCCTGACTGGCCTGTAGCTGAAAGCGCGAAGCCGGTAGAAGCTCCACACAAACCCCCTGATAGAGCCCCACCCCAGATAAGGATAACGAGGAGTATGTCACGCGCTGGGAAGGCCTCTACGACCCCAGCGCCTCCGCAGTTGGCGTCACCGAAGACGCGAACGCCTATGTCACAAGCTGACGCATCGGAGGCGCCCACTGAGAAGGTGCCAACGAGCTCACCAACCCCGCAGCAGGCGCCCCAACAGTCAACTCCATCCCCGGTCCTTCACCCACAGAAACGGCAGGCTCCCCCAGAGGACTCACAGAACTGGCGTGTCCGAGCAGAGTACTCCTCGAAGTACGCCGAGAAATTCGGACCCTTCGATGTGGACGCCTGTTGTGACCTTGGCGGCCGCAACAGACAGGCGGATAGATTCTGGACAGACTGCCTTTCAGAGAAATGGAGGGGCCTTCGGGTTTGGTGTAACCCTCCATACAACTCCAAGTGCATTACTGTGGAGGCGATCTTGAACAAGTATATCGCAGAATGGAAGACAGACCCAGAAAACACCTCAGCGGTATTCGTTCTACCAGATCACCAGTCCAAGCTCCCCGCGTGGCGCAAACTTTTCAGAAAGGCCAATATGCAGATTGTGGAGGTCGTCCCTACTCATGATGACAAGGGCGAGCCCAACCAGTTCTTCGAGAACCCAGATGGGAGAGCCTTCGACCTTCGCTGGCCTGTTCTGATAGTACACGCCCCTCCCGCCAAACCACAACCAGCACGCGTGAGACATCCGCGAACAGCCCCCGCTGTGATAAGGACAGGTGAGGCGGCAGACTTCAGAGACGCAGCCTCCCAGCAGTCGGACTCAAAGTTCCTGCGCGCGTTGAAAGCGGAGTACACCCGAGAGGGGACACTTCGTTCACTAAGAGAGAAGGTGAAAGCGGCACCACATCAATGCCTACAGGACTTCAGGCTAGTGGGTGAAGTGGTTTGGAGGACCGCAGCAGGGAGATATCAGTTGGTGCTGGGGGAGGACTCTCCACTTCGAGAAGTAGTGATTCGCCATGCTCATGAGTCATTGTCCTCGGGTCACACTGGGCGAGACAAGACTCTGGAGAGGGTGCTGCGACGCTTCTATTGGCGTGGTGCCGCGGAAGATGTGGGCACCTGGGTTGCATCCTGCGCAGTGTGCCAATCAGTGAGGCCGCGGGGAACTTACCCGGATGGGTTGCTAAACCCTCACAGCATCCCGAACAGGCCATGGCAGGATGTCGCGGTGGACTTCGTCACCGGCCTGCCGGTATCAGAGAGGGGCAATGATGCTTTCGTGGCCTTCACCTGCAAGCTGACGAAGATGGTCCACGTTGTGCCGATGAACTTCGGCGACAGCTCCGCAGCTGTGGTGGCCAGAATCTACTTTGACTCGGTGTGGCGCTTACATGGCGCGCCTATGAAGATTGTCTCTGATCGTGACCCACGGTTTCAAGATGCTTTCTGGCAGGAACTCATGAGACTGATGGGTGTGAAAGTGGCTCGTACCACGCCGTACAACCCTCGGTCTGACGGCCAGGCGGAACACAGCAACAGGGTTATTGAGGACATGCTCAGGTCCTTTGTAGACGCCAATGTGGAGGACTGGGATCTGTTCACCACTAACGTGGAGTTCGCGATCAATGACTCCAGGAGTGAATCTACTGGCTTCACGCCATTTGAACTGGTGTTCGGGTTCTCGCCGCTGTCGCAGTTGGACCTTTTCCTGGAGGCCGCACAGTCCACCGCTGGACGACGAACTGGGGGAGTAGGCACCGCACACGAAGTGGCTGTGAAATTTTCGTCGCAGCTGCGGGACGCCAGACAGCGGTTAGAGCTGGCTCAACAGCGACAGCGCGAACAGTTTGATCGCAGACACGGGCAGCGGGAGTATGCTGTTGGAGATCTGGTCTGGATAGAGGCGAAACACCTTACGGAGAAGGTGATGGATCGCTCCATCTGTAGGAAACTGACCAAGCGCTGGCATGGACCAGTTCCTGTGACCGAACGCTTCTTCAGCGATATACAGATGACCATGCCCGAGGCCGACAGAGGAGCTCCAGTAGCCTACCGCCTACGCCTCCCTCCTCACTGGCGGATTCACGACGTGTTCGCTCAACATCGCCTCAAACCGTACACCAGCGGTCAAGATGCTTTTGCCGCACGCGATCACCTAGCAGTACCTGAAGAGGTGGTAGTGGACGGTCAGAAGGAAGCACACGTTGAGCGCATCCTTGCACGTCGAGTGCGGTCTGTTCGAGGGAAGGAGGTGGAAGAGTGGAAGGTTCGCTGGACTGGCTACTCCAAAGCTCACGACCAATGGAGGACGCGTGACAAACTTGAACGCGGAAGTCCACTTCAACAACTTCGTGAATTCGAGCAAGCGAGACTGCACATGGAAGCGCAAGTCCGCGACGAAGCCACTCGGCGACGCGAGCAGCGTGGCCGCCACTCCGCTCAAGCCGGAATGACACTGGCCCACCTCATCACTAATCCCTGCGATGAACTGGACCAGCTCGAACAGATGGAAGATGATATCCCCCTGCCGTGGGAACGCCAAGAGCGCGTAGAAGATGGGTCGTTGGCACTGGTGACAGAGCTGCTGGCAATACAGGCAAAAACAACCCGCACGCCCAGGATTCTCGTACTTTTCAGCGGTACTGGCTCAGTAGAGAGGGAATTCCTAAATTGCTTCCCCTCCGCCTCAGTAGTGACCCTCGACTCCGGGCATATCTGGCAACCCACTCATGTGTGTGACATCCTGCAATGGGACTACAGACAATACCCGCCTGGATTCTTCGATGTTATTTGGGCAAGGGAACCCTCTCATTCGTGTCGCGAGGTCTTTTTATTTGTCGTGTCGCAAAAAGATTCGTTTATATTAACGACGCTTCGCAGCTTTTTCAGAAATATGCTGTTTTTCATTTCGTTTCCCTTAAAGGAGCGAAACAGGTTTCCTGGAAAAAAGTGACATCGTACACACCGCACCGCAGGAGATGTCCCTGAAAAATTATGCCGTTGGAAATTTTCCAAAAATTTCCTGCCGATGTCAGCAGTCCTACCCAGGATTGTGTTGAGCGCTCGCGCTTTACCGGCCAATCATGATACGATAGCATCTGAGGGATACCGATCTCAGCATCAGCAGTCCTACCCCGGATTGTCTCGACCGATCGCTCGTAGCCGACAACGAGAGTTTAACAATTCACAATTATACCACAAAGATATGCGGAATTTCCAATTATGAATTTGTCGCAACACTACCACTTTCATACGAGGAAAACAGAATCCGCTTGCATTATATACTGCTAAGACCGCTGAACTGAGCGCCCCGTAAGTCACTCTTCAGCGACCGTTGTGTTTGGAATAATCCCGTCTACCAAACACAACGTAACTTTGCATATGCATTCTAAAGTATGTTAGGAACCTCATATTTCTTGCGCGCGCAAGATCCGTTCAGATTCTAGGAGTCTGGACGCGGCGCGTTAGAGGGGGTGGATGATTTTGTCATTCGTCGAGTCCGCTGACTCGACTCACGCGCAGCAGCGACGCATAATGCACAGCATGGCTTTATCACGCATATCTCATATGCATATACAACATATTTTGAGCATCTGACACTGCACTGACAGCTCTGGCGGAAACGCGGATGTCATTTGCGTCCACGTTTCCGCTAGGATTTCTTCCCTCATTCGCGCGCTCGCTTGCAAGCGAGCATGCGCATCGCGTGAGGGAATTGTTTGCAAAAATAGCACCTGGTGTGTGTTATCTTTCCGAAATAAATTGGACAGACTCGTCAGTCAACCATACATCTCACTGTAGGCTGGCGCGTTCATCCGGGTATAGCGAACGGAATTTTGAGTTTCTAAAACCCCCAATAGTTGCGATTGCGGGTATCATTCTACGTGATGCGCGTATCGATAAACTTAGTAGGAATATGTGATAATATTCAATAGGAAATTCTTGCTTAGATTAATACATGATCTTAAGAAGTAATCTTGTTTTGGCTCGACAGGGGCACACTGCGGGGGAAACGTTCCGTGTTATTCTTAAAATTGCATATTTAACAAATGACATTTGAACACTCACCACTGCAAAAACGGACAGATTTTGCAAAAACGGTCACGATTCTGCAAAAGCCGACACTGGAAAACTCTCGAGCGTGTTTGACCTCATCATTATGCCATGACACCATTCGGGTGTCATCGTCATCGTCATCGATTATGGGGTGGGGATGGGGTCCGATTCTCTTTCTGTGTGGCGATTTTATTGAAAGGAATTTTCGCGAATTAATTCCTCCGTTCAACACGACACCCTGAATGCAATTAAAATAATCGTTTGTCCGATTTGTTTTTCATAATTTGTTATCCTTGCTATTCCTGTCCATACAAATTTGGTCATCTGAAAATTTTCTGTGAATTTTGTGGATTTCTGCGAATTTTCACGACAGAAATGAGCGTTGCGCTCATGTTTGTCGCAGGTGCGACAGAAATGAGCGCAACGCTCATTTATGTCGCACGGTATAATTGCAGTTTTGTCGCACGGTGCGACAAATAAAATAACCTTGCGACAAAAATGAAGTGCATCCTTGGGCAAGTCCCCCCTGCAGGCAGTACAGTCAAGCGCGCACTACTGGTGGACCCCCTGACCTTCCCCAAGCTGACAAAATAGTACGACGAGCATTGCAGATCATTGACTACCTGGAGCCAAAACATTGGTTCATGGAAAACCCCAGAGGTCGCTTCCCTAACGCGCTACGGCTTCGCCCTATGATGCGCCAGCTTCCCCCACCGCTGGTGTGTACCTACTGCATGTACGGTACTCAGTACATGAAACCCACCTGCATATGGACGAACTCAGCACCACCCTCGCCCCTGCTACGCTGTACTACTTCAACACCGTGTGCGTGCAGATGGGCAACCGGTGCTCATCCAGAGACTGCTCAGCTTGGACCTCACCCGCAGCAGACTGGAGCAGGTCGATCTGCGAGTGTATATCCCGTGCCAGCACTCCTGCTACGACAACTTTTCCGACATTTACGCCTCCGCGACACTGAAGACCCGCTTTAGATTCCAAGTGGCACCCTTCTTCTTGAAAGTGGTGCCCTGGTAGCGGCAGGCAAACTATGCTCGAAGAGGAACCAGAGAACCTAAGGACTGGAAAAGCAAGGAACCAGAAAACCTAAGAACCGGAACTTAGATGGGTACCTTAGCGGAGTGATCCCAGGAGGTAGACCACTCCTAAGGGGGGGAGAGTTGTGCCCGGAGGCACAGCGTGAGCCGATATGCCTATGCGTCCGTATGTGTGTCATCGGGGGTAATCTGGGATTGGCACGATGACAGTGAAATTGGGCTTGAAATCACGATGAGAATGAATACCAGATGTCCGGGGTATGACAGTATGACACTATGACACTATGACAGTATGACAGTATGACTATAGTAGTATGACAGTACTGTGGGGGGTGTCATCGTGGAACTCAGTCAGACCCTCGAAGAATGGTCAGATTCGCATCGGGGTTGAAAAGACAATGAAATCGAATATCAGATATTAAGGTTATGACAGTATGACAGTATGACGCTATGACAGTATGACAGTACAGTAGTATGACAGTACTGTGGGGCAGTCATCGTGTCAGCCTGTTGGCATAACATCTGAATCGAGAATGACGAATCGGAATTAGAAATGAGATCGGATCGGGAACTGAACGTTGAGCCGAAGTGTGACATCGGCTCTCGAGTGGTTGACCCTGCAACCTGAGTGACGAGTGAATAAGTAGAGCACTTGAGAAGTGTTTAGCCTTCAGAACTCGGAACCGAATTATCGTTTGTACCTCAATCTGGCCCTGATCCAGTATATTATAAAAATCCGAATTGTGTACCTTTGCACGTTCAATCAAAAACATATCTCCGAGCATCTGTCGTCGTGCCCCTGGCACAAGATCCCTGTTCAGGCGAGCAGGAATGCGTATTGAGGAGGTGATCCCCACGCATGATGCGCAAGGTGAACCAGTACAATTGATGGAGGGTTCCAATGGGAAATTAGTCGATTTACAGCAGCCTATGCTGGTAGTGTATGCGCCTCCATCGAAGCAGCGAGTACAAAGAGTACGTCAACCAAGAGGACGAGTACCCATAATACACGCAGGCAAAGCAGCCAAATTGCGTGACTCTCAGGAAGAAGCGTCTGATGCTGCTTTCTTGGAAGCCTTGAAGTCCGAATATACTAGAGATGGACCTCTCAATGAGCTACGCACTAAGGTAAAGTGTGCTCCTCACAGCCGCACCAAAGAGTTCTGTCTGGTGGGTGAAGTACTGTGGAGAACTGCATCGGGAAGATTTCAGTTGGTGCTGGGAGAGGACTCTCCGCTGAGAGAGATTATTATGCGCGAAGCGCATGAGTCAGCGACAGCTGGCCATACTGGCCGAGATAAAACGCTGGAGCGTGTTCTGCGAAGGTTTTGGTGGAGGAATGCACACCAAGATGTGGGAGAATGGGTTGCCTCCTGTTCAGTTTGTCAGGCGGTGAAGCCCAGATCATCTTTCCCAGATGGATTGCTGAACCCGCATTCTATTCCAACTCGGGTATGGCAGGATGTGGGAGTGGATTTCGTCACAGGCCTACCCTTGACTGAGCAGGGCAATGACGCATTTGTAGCATTTACATGCAAACTGTCTAAAATGGTACATGTGGTTCCTATGAATTTTGGGGACAGCTCTGCTGCTACAGTGGCACGTATCTACTTTGACACGGTGTGGAGACAACATGGAGCTCCGATGAAAATAGTCAGTGACCGTGATCCACGCTTTCAGGATACCTTCTGGAAGGAGTTGATGAGATTGATGGGTGTGAAAGTGGCGATGACTACGCCCTACAACCCTCGCTCTGATGGTCAAGCGGAGCACACTAACAGGGTGGTGGAGGACATGTTGAGATCGTTTGTGGAGGACAATCCGGAGTCCTGGGACTTATACGCTACAAACGTAGAGTTCGCAATCAACGATTCGCGTAATGATGTTACAGGCTTCACTCCATTTGAATTATGTTGTGGTGTGTCGCCCATGTCGCAGCTTGACATCTTCTTGGAGGCCGCTCAATTGCACAGCGGGCAACGAAAAGGAGGGGTGGGGACTGCACATGAATGGGCGTCGAGATTTTCGTCGCAGTTGCGGGACGCACGCAGCAAACTTGAGCTAGCACAACGCAGGCAACGAGACGCTTTTGATCAGCGACACACGCAGCGGGAGTATGCGGTAGGTGACTTGGTCTGGATTGAGGCTAAACATCTTACAGAGAAGTTGATGGACAGAGCCTTGTGCCGCAAGCTGAGCAAGCGGTGGCATGGTCCAGTTGCAGTTACGGAACGCTTTTACAGCGATCTGCAGGCGGAGATGCCTGAGGCAGACAGAGGGGCACCAGTGGCGTATAGACTGAAGTTGCCCCCACATTGGAGAGTGCATGACGTGTTCGCGCAGCACAGATTGAAACCCTACACAGGTGGAGAGGACACTTTCGCTCTGCGACAGCAGACAGTGACACCTGAAGCAGTGATGGTGGACGGACAGAAGGAGGCTCATGTAGAGAAAATCTTGAGCCGACGCGTACGCGTGAGCAGGGGCAAAGAAATAGAGGAATGGAAGGTGCGATGGACCGGGTTCTCTAAAGCCCATGACCAGTGGAGAACGCGTGATAAGTTAGAGCGCGGTGCCCCATTACAACAGTTGCGGGATTTTGAAGAGAGACGCCTAGCAATGGAACAGCAGGTCAGGGATTCAGCTGCGAGGAGAAGGGAACATCGACGGCACCAACATGCTGCGTCAATAATGACAGCGGACGGTGGGACATTAGTGCAACAATTATCAGCGCAGTTCTGGGGTATGTCTAATAGTTCTGCGAGTGCGTGTCTTCCATGGGAAGAACAACACTTTACCGATTCTGGAGAAGTGGCGTATGTGACTGAGTTATCGCCAGCTCCAGTAAAACCTATCAGAATACTGGTACTCTTCAGTGGCACTGGCTCAGTTCAAAGATCCTTCTCAGAATGCTTTCCTCAGGCACAGACAGTATCTTTAGATTCTGATAAGTTCTGGCGATCTACGCATGTTACCAGAATTGAAGATTGGGAATATTGGAGGGTAGCACTTCATTTTTGTCGCATGATCTATTATTTTTGTCGCACCATGCGACACAGCAATTATATTCTGGAGCGACAAAAGTGAGTACGGGACTCATTATTGTCGCAGTGCGACAATAATGAGTAGGGGGCTCATTATTGTCGCAGCGACAAAAAGAAGACTGATATTTACGGACAGATAATTTCCGGAAACTTACGGCAGATTCGGGTGTGAGGAAATTATACCCAAGTCTACAAAACTTATACAAAAGATTATGGAGTATACCATATCACAGTTTACGGAAGAAAAGAAACAATTTGACAAGCTAGCATATGCAAATTAACTAACAATTGGCAGGGAAATGTGCTCACGTTAGCACAGCATGCACTATTTTCTACTCTACTTTGATTACATAACTATGCTTATACATCTTAACAATAAATGTGCAGTGCATACTGTTATTGAGTCAGGTACAAACAAAACAAATCCTATAAAAGATTGACTTCTAAGTTCTAAAATCTAAAGGCTAAGCAGGTTGCTGGATACAGCAACATGCAATTCGCCAGCGATAAAGGTAAACCTGAATTACCTGCACACAGCGAATGGGAAAACGTCAGAACGAAGTGAAAAAATATTGCAATCATCACAAAAACACGCAGGCAAATACGCATTGGAAGCCAATAAGCAAAATAATTCAACACTCTTCACATTTTCCACACCGTAACATGCGTCTCGCCAACGAGCATGAGATATTTGAAATACCTGCACACGGTAATCGCAAACAGGTCAGAAATAAAATGAATAACAAAACCAACCGTACACGCAACGACTAACAGCACACATGCGAAACAGGCGTTCAGGAATGCGAAACAGGCGTTCAGGAATGCGAAACAAACGTGCAGGAGTGCGGCGAAACAGGAAAACGTGAAAAGTATCCTGCAAAATTACGGAGGGAAAAGTCAGTGAGAGCAGTGGGGTTCGAACCCACGCTGCACAAACTGTGCAGACATCGCCCTCGAAAAATAAACTCACCACAGGAGAAACAGAACGAATACAAAACAGGAGCTCGAAAACCAAAAGTAAATTCCTGCAAAATATCAGTCAGGGAATGCTTGCGACAACATCAAAACGACGGGCAGCGGCACAGCCCGTCAGCCGGCCTACAAGAATGCCGCCAGCAATACCCGAATGTTGCTGGGGGCGTCACACATATAGCAAAAACGAACGCGACCTGTAGAACAATGAAACACAACTCTGCAAGGATGTTAGGATATACCGGAAATTAGTTAGTATGAAGGGAAAAAATACATGCAGCAGTACAAAGCAGGACACAGCAAAAAACATTGTGAGGTGCGCCGCTAAACGAAAGGGTCAAGAATGAATGTGAGCGTCAACATCGAGATATCTCATATGTGAAATCAGCCAGCCGCGGCCCGCGTGGGTCTCACCGGTGAACCGATTTCGCCATGACATGACATGCGTTGCCATGTCATGTAGTTCCACAGTGGGATTCCATTGTTCCCCTTCTGTCCCATTTTACACCTGTTCTCGACAGGTGTAAAATGGGACAGTAGCAGTAGGGGACGGTGACACAGTATGGTTTCGGGTACTGTATGGCATTCAACTGTGACACTGTAATCTTCGTCGCAAACCCATGCCATGTCAGCATGTCTTCCAGGTGACTTTTTTTTGTCGTGTCGCAAACCCATGCCATGTCAGCATGTTGCGAAAGTCTGGAACCTGTCGCATCGCATTTGTCGCGAGGGAGCCACACTTAAGGGCTTTTTGTGGTGCAGTTTTTTAATTTACCAATATATAAATCGAAACTGATCGCGTCGCTGATTGGCTTATCCATCGTCTGCAAAACCATCTCGTTTTTGTCGTGTGATCCCTTTCCCTTGTCGTCCCATATTCATGGTGCCTATCTCAGGCGCTCGCACTTCTTATTGGCGGTTATGGGCGATCAGTCCAAAACATCTCATGTAAAACACCCTGAAATCTGTAGCACGTGCGCCTTCTATAATTATACAAAAAAAACGTGCTCCTTGTACGTGCACAGTCAGCTTATGGTATTTCGCGTGTGACCCATATTCATGGAGTTTATCTAATCTCATGGCTCCTCTGATTGGCGATCAGTCGGAAATCTCTTTTATACGCCATCTGAAATCTGTCGCGCTGATAACTTCTGCATGAATATCCATAATTCGATACTACGCCCAGGAATATTCTATGCGTCTCTGATTGGCGGCAATGCTCCACCGATTTGTATAACTCTCCTGCTTGCCATCTTAAGGTGACCGGTGTGGACTGCAATATAATTATATATGGGCGGTTACTCCCGATCTGACAGGGAAATCACACTGTTTCCGTAAAAAAGGGCCCCAAAGGTGGACAGTTCTGGTAGTATCGTGTGCGTCGATGTCACTTTTTCCAGGAAAACCTGTTTCGCTCCTATAAGGGAAACGCAGGGCCTTGCAGCTTTTTTTTGAAAAAGCTGCGAACCGTCGGTGTATAATGTTGAGTATAATCGGATCTGTTTGCGACACGACAAAAAAAATACACCTCGCGACACAAAAAAGGCGCTTCCATATTGGAGCTATTACCCTCCTGGATATTTTGATGTAATATGGGCGAGTCCACCGTGTACCCAATATAGTCAAGCGCGAACTACTGGAGGACCACCAGATTTAATATCTGCAGATGCTTGTGTAGAACGCACCCTTGACATCATCGAATATCTCAGACCACGCTATTGGTTTCTGGAAAATCCAAAAGGGCGATATCCCAATGCTTTGCGATTCAGACCTGTAGTGGATCAATTACCTACCCCTTTGTTTTGCTCATATTGCATGTACGGGGAGAAGTATAAGAAACCTACTTGTATCTGGACTAATGCGCCGCCCAGCGTACCACTGCGGGAATGTACCTCGCAGACTCCGTGTCCATGTAAATGGGCAACTGGAGTGCACCCCCTTACTGCTCAACTAGGGCCTCATCCAGATCAGCAGGGGATGCAGAATTCTCGCGCAGTATATCCTATACCTGCTAAGTTACTGAGAACCTTATTTCAGCGGTTATTTCCCAGGAATACAGGTGATGAAGATGCTGGGGTGACATCAGGAGAAAGCCACCCCTAAGGGGGGGAGAGTTGTGCCAGGGGGCACGATAGACTGCCAATTACCCCCACGGAAGGGGGATCCGATTCAGATTACCGGCATATTGGGAGAAATATTGATAGGGAATCTGAGATCGTGGATGAAGAATGCAAAATCAGTAAATGTTATCTCTCTGGCAGAATCGTGAACGATAGAAATATTATTAGGAACGATTATGACAGAATCAACGGTGTTGGTACAATACCGTGACAGATGACAATAGAGATGACATTTATGGCGGCGCAGGTTGGGGAAAAACAGGGATTCCTGTGACGAGAGAAACTAGCCGAACAGCCTGTGCTATATAGTGATGAAACACGATTCCCTTGGGAGCTTTGTTACAGAATAAAAATGTTTTCGTAACACGGGCCGTATTGCATAATCACCGGTTGTGATATATATCGATTCGTATCCGATTACTCTGAAACTTCGTATATGCATTTGTATGCCCGTGACATCAACACATCATTTATGGGGCGGGTGACATGCCTCCGCTTTCATTGTGATTGCCTGATTATATTGGTCAAATGAAGTTGAGCGGTACCACGACGACTAGTGCACCATTGAGGTATGAAACCTATTCCCCTCTCTTCCAAATTCATTTTCCCGCTCGACACTTCATCGACGCACCTTTATTCACATCCATCTCAGTTCAATCAATTCCAATGACAATACTTGCTACTTTGCGGAAGGAAAATCCAGATAAAACGTTTGGTTACTATGGTTCCCTGAAGAGTCCTCGCCCTCAGAACTAGCGCAGAAGAAATCGATGGAAGAGGACCATAAGATACAATTTCAAATGTATGACGCAAGCGTGCATGATAATCTGCCTTTACGGATGAAATTTTTGTACCCAGTTTGCCTGCACTGCGGGCTTCGATTCGACTGCGGGCAAGATCGTTTACAACTTGCAACGTGTACCGGCTGCTATCTTGCGAATTACTGCAAAGCCCCCCAAACTTGTCAGAAAGCTGATTACGCACGGCATAAGTTTTTCTGTCGTTTTGCAAGGGGTCATATATTAGGACAGCCATATGCAAGATGCCGACCTTTGTTTAAGTACCCGGGGGATACGCGGCATCCAACTGAACGGAATTCAATGAGTGCTTGGTCCTATGGGGACTACCTGCAGTTTCTATACTTTTGGGAAATCCAATGCGTCGCATGTTTTGCAGGAATTCCAAAGGGTCGCCCCATCGTGAGACAGCAGATATCTGGCGGGCAAATCGTTACCTCGGTGCGCATTGAAATGCGGGACGCCACAATTTTCAAAACCCCTCACTTTCAGAAGTATACAGCAAGGATGGAGTTTGTATACTCCAACTTACACGCTCCAGATTTTGTATATTCTTATCCATTTTACCGTCTCACTCCGTTTGGTCGGTTGATGATTTGTATCTGCAAGTTAAGGTGCCCGGAAATCATACTTCAGAGGTTGCTTTCATAGAATGATTGACAATGCAGACAGGATAATCATGGACTTCGCAGACACGCCTTCGTTGCAAAGTAATAGTATATATGTACGTGTAGGTACGCATCCTTCGATCCGAGCGGACTAGTACCGGGTATCTGATAGGCTAATAATTCGGCAGGTCCAAGACTTTCCAAGATCATAAGCTCTATTTCTTGCCTAAACTACTCATTTGCCCCTTTTTGCCGTCAGCGACGCACCTCCTTCTACTTCTACCATAGTCATGCCATCCAAGCGGCAGTCTGTTTTCATGTACATCGACCAGTTTGCCAAAAATCACGGGGAGTATTACCCATGCAGCAGTACAGTTCTTCTTCCGCCGGGTATGACTATCCAAAAGTTGTGGGAGAACTACAATACACAATGCGTCGACGGCGAAGGCATGGAATGCTCACTCAGCCTTTTTTGTCGTGTGTTCAGAGAGCGGAATATCTTTATTTTGGAATAGAAAAGTGACCTTCCTGGAATAGAAAATTTGAATTCTGAATTTTAATTTACAGATCTGCCTCAAAAATTCTTCCGCCTTTCAAGAATGATATTTCCCAAAATTTCCCCCACCTCCTTCTGAAAATATAAAAGTTTCTTCAAAGATGGCATCAGTCGACACAATAATTATATTGTCACTTCGATCTCCGAAAGTCATGACGTGTCCGACCTCGTCCATGTGCGGCCGAAAAAGATATCAAAACACAACGCTGGCTCGTACCCGCTCAGACCTGTATCTCACGCAGCTGGACAGTGACTTACGGGGGCCCGTAAGTCACTGTCCAGCTGCGTGAGATACAGGTCTGAGAAATAAATACGAAGCACCAAAACTTAGCATACTGATTAAGAGGTGCGTTAGGAACAACATATTTTTTGCGCGCGCGAGATCCGTGCACAACCTGGGGTCTGGGACGCCGCGCATGGACGGGGGTCATTGGGCACGCATCGAGCCAACCGCTCGACATACGCATCGCATAAACGCATCTTGCATATCACAAACCTTCCACGCATATCATATATGCATAAGGAACATATTTTGAGCATCTGACAGCGCGCTGTCAGCTCTAGCGAAAACGCGGATGTCAACCGCGTCCACATTTTCGCTAGGGTTTCCTCCCTCATCCGCGCGCTCGCCTGCAAGCGTGCGTGCGCAGCGGATGAGGGAAGCGACTAGCAAAATATTATCTAATATGCGTTATCTTTTAACGGTAATTCGTATACACTGAAAAGCCCACTACAAATCTCGCTAAGGGCTGGCGCGTTCATGTGGGTATAGTGAGCGTGAATTTACGATTTTCGCAACTTCCAAAAGTAGCGAACGGGGTTATCATTGCGCACGATGCGGATACCCACTGACTCAGTAGGAATATGTGATAATATTAGATACAAATAAGTTACTTAGATGTGCACACAATCTTAAAGATCTTCACTTGGCAGGACAGGGTCTCGCTGCGAGAGAGAGAGCGTTCCGCGGTAAGTCGAAAGTGCATATTTAATAAATCGCATCTGTACCCGTAATACGACAATGGGGAAAGTGTTTCGTCAGTGGGGAAATTGGAAGCGTTTGTACTGTACGAGTATCACGTATGCGTCTGTCGTCTCCCTTTGAAGATTCTCTCAACAAAATATATAAACGCAAGTCCCGAGAAAGCAGTCATATGCCACCCAAGAAATGTGGCGTAAACCACTTCAACCTTTTTCGCGGGTGCGCACGATTAAGTAGAGAAATTTACACGTTTTCAGCGAACGGTTAAGATGAATATCTTTATAATACCGAATTCTCTCCGACTAATGTCTCACGTACTGCATCGAAGATGGGAACTGCATTGCGCCACATCAGCTACAGTTTTCGACATTCGATATCTCCAGCCTCTTATCGCCAGTTATATCCACGAAAGAGAAATTTATATTCTGAGGGGGTCGTGTACTTAACATATGACATTTCCCAAAGCAATGTTCGCCCCCCCCCAAGGTAGTCGGGGCACCTGTATGACCCCCTTGCCCCCAAGGCATTGCATATAGACTGCTCGAAGGTACCAAATTTTTAAAAATGTTATATCTAGGAATTTGTTCACCGCTTCAAGAAATTTGCATAAAAAATTTAACTATGAAATTGAACTGCCACATATCGTCTTTTTCGTGGACGAATATAAAAAACGAAAATTTTCCCCAATATTTCCCGATATACATATATCCCTTTGGCATCATTGTTATAATAATTTTTCGAGGGACGGTATAAAATTTTCAGGCTGCATTAATTAATAAAATTTTTATTTTCTATTCCAGGAAGGTCACTTTTCTATTCCAAAATAAATGCACACCCTTCAGAGAGGAGCTTAGCTCTTGGGTCAAGTTCCGTCGGATGAATTAATGCTATATAGCGACAACATATAGCTTTGTCATTGAGCAGATTGACTTATCGTTGGAACACCGTTAAATATGATTGTATTCGAACATATTTTGAATGAAATTATTATCGACGTTTCACATTTCCAATGTTGTGACATGCTATGTTTGTGACATGCGGGCCTTCGATCCGACCCACCTGAAAGAGGTCATTTGATAGGCCAACTGAAATCACGACGGCCACACTACTGAGAGATTTAAGCACCTACCTTGTCCTCACAACTCACTTTTCAGCTTGACACTTTACTTTATTTACCTACCACCTCATCCAACCATGCCATCCAAGCGAGAATGTATTGTTGCCTATGTTCTTGGAATGTATGCAACATGCCCTACTGCCCCGAGAATGAGAATGAGGAATTTTGACTATCTTCCTCATGGTATGACTGTTCGAATGTTGTGGAGGAACTACAATGAATGTTATATGTGCAGGAATGCGGAAGGCAATAAATGCACGTTGGGGTAATTTCGATGTGTGTTTCGAAACGACCTTGCCTTTCGGTTCAAGTTCCGACAGGTTCAGCCGTAACGTTACCGTCAACGTTACCTGTCGCGGCAATTGAAACCACGGCGGCTACGAGAATGGTATGTTGATTCCACTTTGATTTCGAGTACTTAGGATTGCAACCTCCCGAGGGTTAGATTTTCGACTACTTTTCGATAAGAATAGTATACTTAAACATATGTTAACAATGTGGTAGAAGTGTATAATGTTCATTCGTCAATGGCTTGAAAAGAAAAAGAAAAAAAGAAAAAATGTGACTCTTCCTACTGGAAGTCAATGGCTTGTGTTTCTTGCCGATATGCTGATGTGCCTGTGTATGGGGTTTTCTGCCTCGGTTGTGTTTTTGTCCTTGATTAAAAAATCGGCGACTAAGTGATCCCGCATGTGCGAGATATACGATTTTGATTGGACCAAAAGTACACTACTCTTGCACGACCCGCGGTCCACTCACGACCAGGTACAAAAGCTCTTGCCCGACCCTTGAAGATTCATTTCCTGTTAAGGTCTCACAAGCGAGCCTTAAGATATAATATGATTGATAAGATAGCACGGTGTTATTGAACAGTAACACTCGGGCAGCGTAAGAGCGGGTGATGAGTGCAGTGCTTCGTCCGAAGATACTGCTGTAGCACAACGCTACCTCATCTCTACCGAATGCCTCCCATCTCATAGATGGGACCGCTATTGGGTTGTGAACCCAAGGCATTGGTTGAACGACTAGTATCGGCTGAACGAATAATGCGTTCGCCATATGATACTCGCATGCTTGTTCAGAACATGCTAGAAGCGAAGATGATTTCTTCTCCGAACCATTCGGTACTTCAAGATAGCATCTTGCTTCGCCATCTCGAGTCCGACATACTGGCCTCTCGATGACATGTGTCATTCAAGTCTTACCTTGAATAAATGACAGATGATATGACTTATCATCTCGATGACATGTACAGTCATAGTCGACCGTACTGACGACTGTCTGTCATTATAATATATGACATGACTCGACATGACATGACATGGTATGACATGTCTGACAGGTATGACACGTATGACATGTATGACACATATGTCATCGGTCATGACCCTGACAGATCTCCCCTCTTAAAAGAGTTGTGACCTCACAACGGGCATACCTTTGTATATGTCTTTGATGTCTTTGTTGTTGTTGCTTCTGCTGGTACCAGTCTTCTTACACCGATTTGAGGCGTCCCTCATGGTGTTTTTAGGATATTGGGGGGAACTGAGTCCACTTTAAACCCTCACCTTAGGCATTAGCCTTACAGTTCTTAGGATGTAGCCCCCTTTGAATTGCGTATCGTATTGCAGAGTGACGATTCAAGGTTCAATGAATTGCGTTTCGTGATACAGATTGACGCTGGAACGGCGTATCGTGTTTCAGAGTGACGATTCAAGGTATCCGAGGTTTACGTTACGGATTATTTGCGCTAGCCGTCGACGCCTTTGCGAACGATGATCCCACGAATTAACAATTTCTCATTAATCGAACGATTCTCGGCCTTATATATACAACTGATCGACGAAAACCCTTAGGTACATGTTTCCACAGTTATTATATATAGTGCACCCAACCCTTCCTCCCCTCCTGAAGCTACTTTGGAGGTTCACAGGCGGTTCGGGGAGCGCGATGTTTCCGGAGTTATTTCACCGGGGGCTTGTTTTAATGCAAACGGAGTGGCCCTGCTTAACGGAATTGGACTTATAATCCTTAACCGGTCTGCTCAACTCCTCAATTGTTTTTAGTCCAGTACGCACGCTTTGACGAACATCTGTCGATTCAGAGTGGATTCGCCACGTACTAATGTGAAATTTATTTTAGTTATGTTTGTCAGGCATAACTTAGGATCACAACTCCGTCTACCTCAGTCGATGTCTCCGGTAGCTTCGGATGACTGGCCACAGAATCCGATGACAAACCACGGTCTTGGCAAAGGTAGCATTAGCAGTTTTTCACAGATATTGGTACCCGCATATGCGTATCTGTGTAAGGGTATGATTTGTACAAGGCTCACTACACCTCAGCAAGGAAGGATCAATTCCCGCTCCTGTCATATTAATTTGATGCAGGGTAAAATGTTAGGGATGTAACCCTGCAGTTCTCGGGATGCAGCCCTGCAGTTCTTGGGATGCAGCCCTGCAGTTCTTGGGATGCAGCCCTGCAGTTCGTGGGATGCAGCCCTGATATATATACGACCGATCGACGAAAACCCTTGGGTACATGTTTCCACGGCCTGATTATTATTTGGTTGGCAATTATTGGCAAAAGTCATTGGCTATCGGCTTTTGACTCAGAAGCCACAATGTTATAGAAGCTGCGACCTATTGTGACCATATGCGGCAGTTATGCCTTCAGCATACGTAGACAATATGATTATGTGGAACTTATAATCCCACTTAAGTTGCATCATGATAAATTTATCCAGGTGTTAACAAGTGTTCAGGATTTGATAAGGGGTTGACGCCCCACAGGCCAAAGGTCATTGTCTCATAAGGCTCGCCTCAAGTGTGCGGCTTTGAGGAGCAGCTTCTCGGCGAGGCACAGACATGGTGCTTCTTTGACCATGATGGAGCTGGAAATGAGAATGCTCAAGATACCCGAAGACAGGAAGGCTTTTTGTTGGCCAGAGTTGCTGTCTAGATGCGTAACCTCGATGGGGTTGCATTCGGATACAAACTGTGCAACCATGCATGTGACTTATGCATTGGTGTATGACTTTGATGAATTGTCTCTTGTCATGAACCTGGAAGGAATGACGGGCAAATAGCTAGAGTGGCGGATCTCACTCACTCGGCTTTGCTGTTATGGAATTCGATGCCTGTTGGCACAACTGGCAATCCTTTGCTCAGATGCTTTCCTTAAGACATTGGCAACAACTTGTGTGCCAGCTTTTATAGATTTGGGGAGAAACCATGGGTCAACAATTCATCAATCAAAACACACGTTACCAAGGCTGATTCACAATCAGCATCGACAATCAGCATCTCAGGCTGTTGACGTCAAAGTGATGGTTGTAAGCTTACAATATAGCTTATTCACATTTGATAAACCATCGTTCTCCTATGTCTGTGACCTTCATATAATATGATAGAGCCAGAGAGATATGCATCTATGATTTCTTCATAATGAACTTCATGTGTCAGTAAGTCAAATAAGACTTCATTTGATGCTTCAATCGGCATGATGTACCGTGTCATCAACTTTATGACTGCTATACACAGATGCTGGAACTTTTGATAAGATTTTTAATTTTCCAAGCAAAATCACAATGATGTAAATCAATTTGTGGCAGCTGTATGAAGAATGAATGAATCTATACTCCTTCCTCCCCCCTTTTTTAAAAAAAAGGTGTATCAAACCATTTTCACATAACATAATGATTGAATAGCATTCTCCATCACCATCTGATTGGACTGAGATTACTCATCGAATGCTTTCGAGGTAACAATGTCAATATGAACACCGATTCTCTCTACGTCATACCGGCAACATGCCTGACGCTTTTGAATGTGGCGAATGCCAGATGATGTCAATTCACTATGATTCAATATGCAGTTTTTGGGTTGCAGCCCACATACATTGTCAGTTCAGGGTCACTATAGTGTGCCCAACTTAGACAATGGTGTGCCCAACTTAGACAATGGTGTGCCCAACTTAGACAATGCTTCTGGATAATGATTGTCATAATGAACAACGAAATCAGTGATGGTACCGAAGTTAACTTTGGTATCGAAGCTAATGGAGAGTCAATTAAGAAGTGTCTTGTAATGACAACAACTTACTACGAGTTGTATTTCCGTAGTTGATGGATGGCTGGCATGTCATTTCATTGTGACTAGAACATGGCATCGCCTAGTGATATGTGTATCTTCTTCAGTACATGATCACTTATCTCTATGGTACCCCTTTTATTTTTGGGCATACATTATTCAGAATGAACTGCGCTTGGAAACCATATGCAGATTGCGGGTTCGAGTCCCGACATGGCTTTTCCAAGACTTCGTGGCCTAATGGACGAGGCGACAAATTTCTAAACATTCCAGAATGAGCTTTCAAAGAGTCTTAATTCCTCAATGAAGCATGCTTGTCTTATGTGCCAGAATGATATGAAACCACAAGTATGATGTCAATCTATATGTGGATGGTTTATACCATTTGTATGCTATTCCACAAAAAAGTAGTGATGTCAGAATAAAACTTTGGACAATTGCAACTCAGTACAAACCCGAGTGCATTCAAGTCCACTTGTATGCTCAGAATCCGAATCTAATGTACTTTCTATATGCACAGGATAGAATATATTTTCTATGTGATTCTGGATTCAGGAACTAGAGTCAATGAAAAACTCCTTTCCTATTTCAGACGATGAAACCTTTATTCCCTTAGGTGCAATACCTTATCTTAAGGAATGGTCATTTTCAATACAAGTTTCAATCGATTTTTTCAAATCTGTCACTTTTATGATGATCAGACTGGTCAATTTTACAGCATAACCACTTCCCCTTGTTGAAGGAGATGACTCCTGTCATAGGGCGGTATGTTGGCTGTTTTCATATGACACATGGAAAACATGAGTGGCTCTTGGAGAATTTCGGGATAAATATATCCTGAATTGGCTGACTATGCCCAAGAATGACCGAAGAGATTACTTGCCATCTTTAGCCATATGGCGTAGAGGCCGCTTACCAACGGTTGAGTCATAAGCTGGATAGCTATGTTAGCTATGTTGGAGGCTGAATAGCCATGATTGCACAGATTATGTCTTCCATGATGAATAGACCTCTGAGATATGGTGTCTGATGAATCAATACTTTTGACAACAACTCAACCTTTAGGTATGATGAAGAGCTGATGATCTTTGCTGCACTGCAATTGTTTAATGTGCACTAATGAAATGCCTCGTGATATAATAATCTCACAGAATAGGCATTGTTCAATGGCGGTATGATCAGATATGTAATGATCAATGAAAACAAGATGGTTGGTATGGCTCATTCAGCAGGCATGATTACCTCAAAGAGATGCCAATACACGGATACATTTCAAGACATAAGGGCAATAGACTTATTATGTAGTCTTCAAAGGCAGCTAGCATGTATGCTGCATTGGTCAGCTCAATGGCTTTGACCTATATAGGTGTTGTACTCAGGCCGTAGCCTACATATTGCATTGAGTAATCTTGACACCTTTAATGATCCAATCAGATGATATGTATGAAACATCAAGAATGGTTGCCCTTTTCAATGATCATCGGTGGCAGAGGCTATAGTGCTTGCACCGAGTCAATATACAATTCTAGTCTGGATACATGATAGGCCAGATGTATACAATGTCTAGGTCTTCAAAATCAAGCTCATATGTATGTCATGGCTGATGACCTTAGAAATGTTTGATACATGTGTGTGTCAACTTCATGGAGTTCTGCATGGTTTGACTGTATATAGTCACGATTACCAAAACAAAAACAATGATGCAACTTACTTTGTTTTATTATTCGACTTTATTATTTATTTGGGTTTTAGTTGTATTTTTAGCTTATCATCTTCCCCCCTCAAGGAAGTGTATTGCTAGGCGGTTGTCAAGCGCCGTTTAAATACAACAGAGGTCCGACCTCTATGTGATGACGTGGAAGCTTACTATGAAGCTGGATAGCAGTTCTCGGGTTGCAGCCCATTGCACCGAAGGTGCATCACAGTCCTTGGGATGCAGCCCGAATCCACGTCATCAGCGTGGGTCATATAGTGCCCATGCATGTGTTGTATAAAATACAACACTACCCTCCAGCGGCGAAGTGGTTTGCCATCACCATCATCGTATGCTGTGGGATATCAATATATGATCAGAGAGCATGGTAATGTGTGTACCATGTTTGTCAATATCGGAGAGACTGTGTCTTCTTTAAAATCCTCATGATTATATGTATAATCGGTGCTATACTGATGTCAACATCTTCTCTCTGAGTGATTTATTGATTTCAGATGTGATGTCGTGGCGATCATACAATATGTCCACGTCATTGGCACGAGTCATATTGTGTCCATGCATACGCGATCTTAGCGCAGGTCACAATACAGTGCCCGAGCATACGCGATTTTAGCGTAGGTCACATTGTGCCTCAATTTATCACATCTGAGAAAATCTATTACTCATCTTTGTGAGTTTAGACAGCAGTGTACTGATTGCAATGCTTTTTCTGATGATTTATATATCACAGGTTATACCAAATGTGATGATCAGTCCAGTGCAATATTTTGTCACCGGAATGTACAGGGATTGTGAATGATTGCAATCCAGCCGGAGGAACAATCTCAACAGCTATTCTGTACTAATGAATTCATCGGAGTTATACTCATTTCGACGATTCAAAACCCATGTCATTTGTAGTGATGACAACTCACATGAATATATAGGGTTTTTATCAGAATGCTTTTATGTGATGTCAACATATTATGAACAATTCACTTGCATCTCAGGACAAAGGAGTTACGCTTGGAAGGTCTTGCATGGTGGTCACCAACAGTTATCAGCTGTTATTCGGGTGCCACATTCTGCCTTCAGTACTGGGACTATATCAACCAGTCCTACAGCGATGCACCTGTCCTTCCCACTCTTATGTACGGCTATAGTGCCAAAGTGTATCAGGTGGGATATATATATACATTATATAACTATCATCTTCTGATCCAGGATATGCAATTAAGCATGGTATCAGGTTATATGTTATGTATATAGTTCAGCATTCCGAACTTACTCGAGGATGTAAATGTAGAGCAATAGTCAACGTATAGTCATTGGGATGTAGTTTCCCATCCGAGTTTACACTTTATTAGTGACGGTGGGTTTAACGTTGTACAGATTTCAACGTTACTTGTGGATGCAGTGGTTTTATCAAAAGCAATCCATCAGAAATCACCAGATCGGAATATAAAATGGATATGTGTGTAATCCTATCCACCTTCTTCCCTCCTCAAGGAAGTGTGAACACACAGGCTTGTCAGTTGCCTATATATTTCATAGCTTATAGCTTACAACTTATAGCTTATAGCTTGCAGTCCTTGTAGGAAGCTATACAGTTTTAGGGTTGTTGCCCAACAGTTCTTGGGTTGTTGCCCGTAATATTGTCATGTCTGTGCTGATTTCAGCATGACATATATGCCAAACACGAAGTGTTTCCTATTATATAGGTGGCATTTAGGGTATGTAACGTTACAGTGACCCTTATCTCCCACATTGATATTAGGGTGTTACTTGCCATCAGTAACCCTAAAATATGTTAAATTAAAGCAGTATAAACATTTTGCAAAGATATTTAAGCAAAACTGCATTCAATTTTTTTACTGTGTGTCACGTGGTTTTTAGGAGGTATGTTACACCCCTGTAACTGTACACGTGAATTTAGGGAGTATTAGGGCGTTACAGGTGCTGTACTATTTTGAGCATATTTTTCAATAGCCATTAAAATAGGATAACGAAAAAAATGAAACCGAAATTTTCATTTTCAGATCTAACGTATTTATTTTTTATGTATTTCGGTATAGCAACTCTGTATACCCCTAGATATTACACACCTGATATTTAGGGTGTTACACGAGATATGACCATGGTCATTATGTTTTTCTGATACCTTAATAGGTATAAAATCATAATTTAAAATAAAATGGGGTCGGAATTTCAGTTTTGAAATTTATCGCCAACGATTTTTACCCATTTTCCACCTTTTTTGGCCATTTGATTATATACCTCAGTAATATATCTCGGTGTGTGTGGAAGTTGCAAGTTACAGAACTAATGCAACTTATCTCACTTTTGCACATGATAATTTTCATGGCATAATAGTGAATATCTCTGATGATCAACATCTGTGGTTGATCATAAATATGGGTTTTACTGATTTGAAACCCATGGAAGTTGGTTCACTTCCTGATGATTTATTAGGTGTATCAACTGTAAGCGGATTAACCACTTAAGTGATAACTTGTCAGAACCTATGATATATTTGGGCATATGGCTGTGCACTAAGAGCATATCAAAGTGATATCTCTAGATTCCAAATATATCAGGACACAGCTTGATAATAATCTAAGCAGTTCAACACAACACAATGTGTGTGTGTGTGTGTCCACAACAACCTCTGTCAGTTCAATATGTAAGTACTGATCTGAGTATGTACATGCTTATTGTGCTGATCATATCTGAATCAATTGTCACAATGCAGTGTGGTTGTTGTTCTTGCTCCAGCGATGATATGTAGGACGTGTGAACAATGCTCAGCAGTGACCAACTGCTATCTGAGCATTGTATGATGCCTTCGGGTCTGGAGATTTCTCCATCCAGCCCTACAGCATGTTGGATTATTCTGTCCCCATCTATCGCCATTACTTGACATCCAGTTGTTATCGTGATCAAACTGGATGGTACTATGTATCATGTATTGATATGATTATTGATTATTGCACTTTCGAGTCAGTGCATTATCAATCTACATAGTAGTGTCCGTGATAATTTATTACACTTGTGAATCAGTGTAAGGTCATATATTTAATGATACATAAGTAATGCATAAGTATAGTGACTTGTTTAAGCAGTGATTTATGTTTATGTACTTGCTGACTGAGTACATGTAAGTGTGTGTGGAATTGTTCACTGTACACTCTTGTATGCAGGTGATTTCTGGTATTACAATATACCAAGATGATTTATCATGCAGGATGATCTGTATACCAAGTACTGAATAAATCTAGCATGATATATATATCAGCTTAGTGGTGATTGTAATCCTGCATACTCTCATTTACGGTAATGAGTTGCTTGGTTTATTTCACATGTAGTTCCGGTGAGCATTCCATTCAGTGATCCACCATAGAATGAACATGCTCATCCCAAATCCTTCGTCAGAGCATGTCGAGCTAATTATGGTGTTAAGATCACCTTCCGGCACCTTACACTTACATGGGTTCCAATATAGCTTACATGCACTGCAGTATGCTTTGTGCAATGTATGATGTATTGTGATGTGATGCTATATGTCCCAGTTGTTATCGTGATCAAACTGGTTTGTACATTACAACTGTTATCGTGGTCAAGCTGTATGAATAATGCATGCACATATCACAGTGATGCAGTTGCTCAGTATAATAATGTACATGTGGTGTAATGCACATCTGCTGCATGCACTCAGTATATACTCAATGATGGTGTATACTGCAAGTATATGTGTGTATGTGTGTGGTGCTGCAGTCATTATAATCTCCACACACTCGAATTTCTCACACACTATGATGTTGCTGCAGAGTATTCAATGATCTGTCATGTTGAGCGTGTATGCGTGTATAAGCTACTCACACAGCATGTATGCAGTTCACACTCATGATTGCAGGTTGATATACGAATCTGACAGTGAATAGATTATAATATCTCAGCAAACATCAGAGTATTATATGGCATGCTGCAATATACTGTCATCATGCGTCCGTTCATGATAATCCCAGTAAGTATACACATATTCTGTAAAGGATATCGTGACGCGCGCAGATGATGCATCAGTGATTATTGCGACTATCGATAATGACGGTGTGTTAATGACATTTTGCATACTGACATCGTCATAAAAAAACTGCAAAATAATCATCGTGTACAGTAAGCGATTTATTGCGATCATGAAAATCGCGATGGTGCGCGCTGCTGATAAAGAGCACATCTTGTCGCGGTATGTATAGCACATGATACGAGTGCTATTTTTCGCGCGGATAATGATTCCGCTGATGATTTTTGTGTCCGCGTCTCATATTGCGAATTTCGTACAGCTGCGAATCGTATCCGCGCGTACATGTGATCGCCGCGCATATGTATGCCGCATGCACACCTTCTCGCGCTGTATAGGTGACGATTAGCTGCGATGTACGATCTGCGATTGTGAATATGACGATATATCCTCGCGCACAATATTCGCTTATGCGGCGGTCAGTATATGCAGTATATCGGTATTTGTGCGATTGCGACGCCAGATGTTATTCGCGCTCCGCAACCTGCATACACAAAATATTCGATATCTATGTTGCACTCACACTAGAGTTCTCGTTCTCGCCTTGACGATAGAATACCAACTGTTAAGGTCTCACAAGCGAGCCTTAAGATATAATATGATTGATAAGATAGCACGGTGTTATTGAACAGTAACACGCGGGCAGCGTAAGAGCGGGTGATGAGTGCAGTGCTTCGTCCGAAGATGCTGCTGTAGCACAACGCTACCTCATCTCTACCGAATGCCTCCCATCTCATAGATGGCACCGCTATTGGGTTGTGAACCCAAGGCATTGGTTGAACGACTAGTATCGGCTGAACGAATAATGCGTTCGCCATATGATACTCGCATGCTTGTTCAGAACATGCTAGAAGCGAAGATGATTTCTTCTCCGAACCGTTCGGTACTTCAAGATAGCATCTTGCTTCGCCATCTCGAGTCCGACATACTGGCCTCTCGATGACATGTGTCATTCAAGTCTTACCTTGAATAAATGACAGATGACATGACTTATCATCTCGATGACATGTACATTCATAGTCGACGACTGTCTGTCATTATAATATATGACATGACTCGACATGACATGACATGACATGGTATGACATGTCTGACAGGTATGACACGTATGCCATGTATGACACATATGTCATCGGTCATAACCCAGACATTTCCCCTTGTTTCTTCTGACATACGCACCTTCAACCATACCTTCAAACATCTGCTACTTACCTTGAAAGCATTGCCATCTGCAGGTATTATAGCTCCACATTTATCCTCACAATATGCTGGAATCTGTATAGGCAGCCCTGACTGGGAGTCCCGGTGCAGGCCCCTATGACAGACCCCTAGGACCAACACTGGACCGCTGACTGATCTATAGGTTCGTTCTGTGACACACGCTGTGTCACAGGTAGGCTAGTATCCGAGACCGTTGCGAGACCGTTCCGGGTATATCTAGCTTAGGGTTTATTATCTTATCAGAGTTTATCCACACAGTTCGGGACCCTCTGATATCTAGTGAACTAGGATATTCCGGTAGGTTATGGGCCCACCACGCTTCCACTGCGCCTCTATATGGCTCCGGTGCCGTGGAATCCCGGGCCGCCGCCGCCTGGCATCTTATTTGAAGGCGGTCCTCCGTTGTCGCCGGCATCGTCTTCGGATGACGGGGCGCCACCTTCGGGCAGCACTTGGCAGCACCCTGGTGCGGTGCAGCCTCCCGTGATCGACGAATCAACAACACCAACTCCGTCAAATTCTCTGGCGAATGATTTCTCAGTGACCGACACCTTGCACTTTGGCAGCCCTGTGTTACTCCGCCGTGCTACTGCGGGCTACTACGGTGCTCATTGTGGTGACGGTGCTCCTCTGAGCTTTGACACCGAGTAGTTATGTTTCTGGTTCTGGCAGTACACCACTTTCATGGTGGTGTGCTGAGATGTACTTTGACCTCGACATGGTCTTCAGTCTGGTTTATGCTTTTACTTTGACACCTTTGAATTCTTCAATCTGACTTACTGGCACAGAGCTTTTCAGTAGTTTAGCAGGACTTGCATTGCCTGTATGGTTTCTCTTGTGCTGGTTAGAGGGTTTCAATTTGTGTATCAGAATTGCACAGTTGAATTGGCAGTTAGGTTTGTCACCCTAGCTCCTACCCTAACTTATCTTAACATTCTGACTCTCCTGGACAGTCACCACCCACAGTGCTGGGGTGGTGTGCTGGAATCTGTATAGGCAGCCCTGACTGGGAGTCCCGGTGCAGGCCCCTATGACAGACCCCTAGGACCAACACTGGACCGTTGACTGATCTATAGGTTCGTGCTGTGACACACGCCGTGTCACAGGTAGGCTAGTATCCGAGACCGTTGCGAGACCGTTCCGGGTATATCTAGCTTAGGGTTTATTATCTTATCAGAGTTTATCCACACAGTTCGGGACCCTCTGATATCTAGTGAACTAGGATATTCCGGTACAATATATATTTTCGACTTTTGCTATGGGCGACGCTCGCTTCAACTGCTAATCACCTTGCAAGCATTGTTATCTACAGGTATAAAAGCCTGTAATATCGTGGCCACGTTATGCCTTCAATTCTACGATTCGGAGTTTATGGGACACCCGATGAAGATCGTGATGAAGCCAATGCAGACGCTATCAATACACATGGAATGGTCCACCAGCGATGTCCTCAATGCAATGTAGACAGCTGGATGATATGTAAGTTCTTAAGCATCCCCTACGAGGACAGACATGTCCGACAGGACTTGCCGATGGTTTGGTGGCGCTACACCCGGAGAATTCGGAAATACATGTTTTTTGACCTTATTGAACCGGAACGTTATCCCGGCCGGACCCCAATAAGGAACGAATGGGTCACCCCAAGGACACCGGTCATTCCAGTCGACGTCACTTGGGCGCTTATTATTCCGCGGCATCAATGAGAAGAGGCAATCGACCTATATTGCGTGCGATGCAATTGCCTTGACCAATAAAGCTCTGTCATTTATGTTCTCCGATAGAGCGTCAACATTGCCGTCAACGTTACCTCGCTATCGAGGGAATTAAAACCTACAAGTGCCGCAAATAATTGTGGATTGAAGATATAGATTCCAATGTATCAGCAATATAATAGCCTTAGCACTGTGAAATGATCGAAATCTCTTGCCTAGAAGACATCATAGACAAATATTTGGTGTATATTCATTAAATTTGTATGATGATATAGATTCGTGTATCATATGCTAGTACCCATCTCAGTTGCAACTTATTTTACGGGAATTGAAGCACCTGAATACGCACATTCATAAACGTGTACCGTGCATGCTGGCCTAAATTGCACATGGATGTACCCATATTTGCATACTTGTACATGATATGCACGCATATGAACAAAAATGCAACAAAAAAATCTACCGGGACTCGCCGAGTACGAAAGCATCATGCACAAATAAACAATTCGAGTAATATTTTGTAATAAAAATTGCGGGACGACTTACGTGTCGCTTACGTGGCACATTTCAGATGACGTGGCAATAACTTTTAGACGACGAAAATTGTGTCAAAATGAAGGTTTTTAGACGACGATCGATCGAGATTCATTTATTCTCAATAGTCTGTTCCTCGGAGGAAAAGGGTCAGAGGCAACTAGATAAGCTAGAGATATATTTAGGTGTAGATTCTCTGATCAGGATTTGCATAGGTGGCAGATGATGATATGCCAGCCGACATAGGACAGAGCGATCAGAGATCTGAAAGGGCGCGCCTTGAAAGTATAAGACATGAATTGCAGCCCAGTGGAGGCTGTTCTAGCTTAAAGTAATTATTTGGAAGAGCTGTTGCTCACCCTGTCAAAATACTGGTCAATCTTTCCTGCCATAAAGATATTGCAATTGCTTAATTGTAGCCTTGTTCAGGATTCCCCAACATCGAAAATGGTTAAATAGCACTTACTAAAGGTATATAGCATCAGCTGATACAGAAATATTATTGAAACCCTATAAAAATAGCTATCTTGTCAAACCCACCATATGCAGTACTCAATTATCGAATACAGTGCATTATTGGCGCATAACTTGAGTGTACACTGTCAACAAAATCATTATTTCTTGCATTTTGCGCGGCGCCGTGGAACTGACATGCGTAATTCTGGAATCAATCCCGGATGCATTTATTCCCCACAATTCGACGCATCCTTCATCATCTTCTCACGGGTTTCCATGCTTATCAGTGTCCCTGGTGGAGGCAGATTTTCAGACTTCCAGCATTCTTTATGAATGTGGTCAATCCCGCTGATTGTTGCCAGGTCGCATTTGAACTCCCCGTTATACTTTAAGTATGCTCGACTGTTGTGCAGGCAGGACACGAAGCCGGCATCCTGGAAGGCGGCATCTGAAACTGCCTCGCGGATTCCAGTGACCTTCGCTTCATATTCAGCCATGGTCTGCCGCAGTATTTCGAGCTGCTTGCGCAGGTCAAGGTGAGCCTGCCATTCACGAGTACCCATTTCTTCACTGGTACTGTCAGCACCCTTGGCATTGGCATCATTGTCTTCATCCTTGTCATCATCTTCATCCTTGTCATCATCTTCATCCTTGTCATCATCTTCATCATCCTCCTCATCCTCCTCATCATCTTCTTCGTCATCATCCTCTAGGCGTGTGATTGAAACAATTTCTTTGTTGACGGCACTGACATCTGCGGCCATGGACTTCGTGCTTGCCATCATCTCCGCATCAAGTCGCTGCAGCTCGCACCAGAAGGCCGAAGACATTCCATTGTTAAGCAGATATCCCAAGGTAGGCCAGTATAATGACTCACAATATTTCGACACAATGGTGGTTTCATTGTTGTCAAGAAGATCTACAGCCTCGGCGAGCTGCTGGCAATTTGGCCGGATTTCAGTGTCTAGGAAGTTGTGAAACTCCTCTTCGGGGATCGGGCACTTGTCATCTCCGTCAAAGTCCTCGTAGTCAGCGCAGGCCGCGAGGTTGACATAGAAGAACATGTCCAGTGGCATTCCTTTGCTGTGAAGGTAGTCGATTGTGGCTTTGCCGCATTCATCGCGCATGACCTGCTCTTCAGCCTTTGACAAGTTCGATAGAATCTGTTCACGCGTGTCACACGTAACAACGCCATCACGGTCCATGATTCGAGACATTGCTGCGTGTGGAAGGCTGCTGAGCTGCGAGTGTGCTTGTCATACACGGCTTCCGGGTGATTGAATTTGGGAACTACCGGTAAATGTTAACTGTGTAATTTATTGATGATCATGCCAGGAGAAGCGCCGCATATTAAGTCGCGGTCCGCATTCACAAGCTATTTGGTACCTATGTGTTTGATACACGCGGTAAGTGAGGTGTGGTTAGGCCAGGGTCGATGTTTACAATAATTGGTATTACCAAAAAACTACCAAATTTGCTAAATCTCTTGGCAGCAGATTACCTGGTAATACCAGATAAATACCTGGTATTTACTAGGTGAATTTTTGGCACTTATCGCATAAATTACCTGGTACTTACGGGGTAAAATACTTGGTATTATATTATAACTATAACTATGAATATAAATATATATTATATAAGTTAATCATTCATGCTGGCTTACCACCACACATTGTGCAAGTATTTTGCACCAGGCAACAGCGGCATCCTACAGGGTTTATATATTATCTATAATTAATCATGTTTACCACAGAGCACTTATCGCGTGTACCACCCAAACACAGCGGCATCCGATAATAGACGCGAACCGCAACCTAATACACGACGTTTCTCCTGGCGAACAGGGCATGCAAGGCTGCATTAGCAATGCATGAGAGTGATAATACACAGTAAATTTTGAATTCCGTCCAGATATCAATCAGATCAACGATTTCTATTAGCAAGTCCATCTTGAAACTACGCTGTCTCAAGTCATGAGAGTCAAATACAGTATATGCAAGCAGGTTTTATTTTTCCGGGAGCAAAATTTGATGATCTCTGGTGCAAACCATGACACCTTGATTCCAGCGCGGATTCCGGTGCAAAAGCTCTCCGGTGCAAAATTTGATTGTACCGCAAACAATGAAAAAAACTTATGTGTTTCCGGTGCAAAGACGTAGATTTTAGAAGCAGCATAGCTGGCGCTGGCGGTGTGGGCGTTGTGCGGGTGGTACTCAGGCGGTGCGTGGGCCAGGGAGGGTGTGTGTGGGTGGATGGGGAGGGGGGTGTTGGCGGTGGGGCGGTGGGGAAAGGGGGTGGGGGCATCTGCGTCTCAGCGTCTCAGCGTCACTATTAAGATGCCGAGACACTGAGACGCCCCACCACCACCCGCACCCCCCACACCGCCAACCTTCCCCCCCCCGCCATGCCCATGCACCGCCCGAGTACCACCCGCACCGCCCACGCAACGCCCCCAGCGCCAGCGCCAGCTATGCTTTATCTAGAATCTACGTTTTTGCACCGGAACCATATAACCTTTTTAATTGCTTCCGGTACAATCAAATTTTGCACCAGGAATATTCATTGTTCCAAACATATATAAGAAATTGCATATTTCTGTAGCAAATATTAATTGTACCGGAAACAATCAATATTTGCTACAGAAATATCCATTGTTCCTGAAATATATAGCAAAAGTTGATTGTTCCCGGTACAATCAATATTTGCTCCCAGAATAATATAAATCCTATGCGAGCGCACACACCTGCAGGTCCACCTCCTGATGAAAAATGTCACTCATCGCTGCCTTAGCTGGATGGAAGCATGACCCGCATATGTCCGGGTATGTCTCATTGGAGGAGCACTTCTCCACTAAGACATCGAGCCGGGGTCCAAGCTTGACCATGGGGATAGGGCATCCCAGCCATCCAACGTTCTTCACAGCAGCGAGGTACTCATCGCTCATGATATCATCCCGAAATTTCTTGGAGGGGTCAAACACTTTTGTCTGATTCACTGTTGGTGCATTGTCCTGTAGTAAGCGGCGATGTCCGTAATACCCTCTACGTAATCCACCCCCATACATACGCTGTGTGTGTGTGGGTGGGTGAAATTGTAGCATTGGCCCATTCCCGATGCACCAAGCAACCCACAGCAACATCACCTCACATGTCAGTAGCGGTCAAGTAAAAATATGAAATAATGTCCAGCACTTCCCGGGGATATAGGGATTATACAGAAATTCCGTTGGATGCATCTATGAATCAGCGGATAATTGTAGGCGGACCTTTATACAGGCATTTTTTCAAACCCGCCCCCCGCCCCCCCATTCGTCTTCCTTATCACGATGCTGACCACAAGGGGACACCTCTACGAAACTGTCCTTGGAAGAGCTATATGACCGGCGCTGTCTGCATGCATTTCCCGCAAATGTGTACTCTTCCCTTTGATCTGCTCACAGGGGGCTTTCTGAGAATCACTAGACAAGTGCTGCCTACGGCGAAACAGTGCTCTCAGGCGCTCCTGCCGTATAGCTATGGCGCTCACAATATTTTTTGGGCCTTCTGCTTAACCTCATTCTTATCTCAGCGGCCCCTATAGTACAACCTGTGGGCGTCTTCACCCGACTTGATAGCGCTCTACAGTGTGCAGGATTCCAGTTGGGGAACCAACCCTGGTTGATCTTGGCTTAGATAGGCTTAGCATCATTATTGTGCTCCCCATTTATCATTCTTCCAGGGGCGGTGGTAGAATATGGCTCTTCACCCCCCTCCTCCGACAATTGGACCTCAAAACTAAGTGCTAAGCGGAAAGTGTTGAGCAACGTCATGCTACCCCGCGCACCTACCCTCCAGGCAAAACCATGCAATCCTGTAGACACCCTCCCCACACAGCAACAGTACACGCGTAACAGCCCTACAAATCATAGACATTAAGCGGGGACGAGAAATCAGGGTGTCACGGCATCCCAAAACCACAGCCTTGCCACTGCAGCATGGCTTACAGTGTACAGTGTACTAGGTCTGCTCAGAAGCAACAGACGTTTAAGCAACCAGCGTTGCATTTCTACTTCCCTCCATATTTAGTAGCCGGTTAGACCCGGCTCCATTGTTGACACTGCATGGTGTGTGCAAATCCATATTTTTCGTTACCTCATAATTATACTTAGGATGTCATCTGGGTGACACACAACTGCAACAGCACCTGTCGATTGACAATGCTCTCTGGGGAAACAGCAGGACGGTACATAACACATGTGAATTGCTGCAAAGAGCTCGTGGGATGCGGCGATAGGCAAGAAACACAACCCAGACAGACATCAACACCGTTATATGTGTGCATGTGCAGACAAACGTATGTGCGTGCCCGCCATCTCTTGACAGACATCAACACCGTTATATGTGTGCATGTGCACACAAACGTATGTGTGTGCCCGCCATCTCTTAAAGTGCTACAGACACGCTGCATGCATCCAGCAAATTCATCACGTTAAACTGATGTCATATAATGTATACGAACAATCAATGCCGAGACCAACTCTTGGGACGCTGGTTGGGCGCACACAACTCACGGGGGGATTCTGGACTCCGCCTTGATATGCGGAGACGGAGAGGTGGGAGGTGGGGGGGGTCACCCCTAGGTGCGGAAGTGTGTTGCTAGGGGGGTCTGACTCTCCTAGGATTTCCAGAGAAAAAAACACATGCTTAAGGGAAATCTTAGGGTGGGTATTCTGCTAGGGGGGTGGGGATGAAGCCCCCCATTTACGTTAAACTGTTCTGCTATAGGGTGGGGGGCCAAAACCCCTTGTCTGGAAATGAGCCCCCAAGCAATATTCGCCCACCACTACACCCTGGCCGTTAAAGGCCACCGCCGAAGAGAAGTATTTAACAGAATCTCCGTGCCCGGGCAATCAAGAACAAATGAACGAATTGACACAGTGGATTCTATCGCCCCCACGCGAGTGGAGTACAGGCAAAGCTAGCACGACGCATTGGTAGAGCGTGTGCAGTGAAGTCCGTTCAATCGATCACAATATACAGGGAGCAATATTGCGTTGCCTGGGTGCGGGTTGCAGGCAGAATAATGTAGCGGAGCGGTTCACCCAACTCAATATCAATATACAAGTGATGGTGGGCGCATGTTTATTTCATAACAATATAGCCAAAGATGCAGACCACGCAAGTGCTTAGTGTCACTAAAGTAGTGCTGATGATTTGCGCGGTACATTTTATAATAGCTAATCCTCGTATACCGTCGATCGATTTGTGCATGTGGCCCGCTTCGCAGGCTTGGTGTACAAAGTCTAATGCGTGCAGTCATAAACGCCCTAGCATCAGCTTCCAGCAAGTAGCAGCTTTGAATCACAATGCGCACGTTGGTACACGGTGGCGCGGATGCTGAACTGGATTGGCATAATTATTCAATATACGCACAATTATATAACATTCGCAAAGGCGCGGACGGAGCGATGAAGCGATTAAAATGCAAAGCCTTGCTCGTCAAATAAGCGCAACTGGCCGGGGTGTCGATTTACGCATGGTGCGGCGGACATTCACTCTTGATACATGTACAATTATCACAGCTACGCTTTCTACCATTATAAATATGACGAATAACACGATTCATGAAGGCCAGGTTTACCTACCGAGGGGGAGAGTCCACCACGGCCCATGTGACCATACGCCCCCCGAGTGCTGCTCGCCCTAACGCATCGACCGCCTGCCATGTAAGCTCCGCTGAAACCAGAGCATCCTGCGACCTCACGACGCCGAAATCCTCCACCTCGAATTCCTCCACCTCGAATACCTATTGCCTGCGAGGTCATCGTGCCAAATGCAATGAAAAATACGAAGATCGACATGCAACGATGCAAACGTGGTGCCGCTGCATCGGACTTTGTGCGGTCGCCGTTGAAAAACATAGCGCCAAACTTTTCCACCTTGCACAAGCTCGTATGGGCGTGCGTATATAGCTGTATTTTGCAGCAATATTTTTGTATTTACGTTGATTTATCTGCCGTATGAAGGGAGGTGGCTGGGGATGTCGGGAATTGCGGTTATTGTGCGATGCTACTTGTGCGATGACACTCAATTTTCGAGAGAGAACTTATTTGATTTCATCAGTGTGTTCGGACGGTGATTCGTGCAAATTGTGTGGCAGTGGGGAATCAGTATTCGGGCGCCACGCGTCGAAACCGCTGGCACATCGAACATGCTGATATGCAATCAGATTAGTAATCACCTAGTCGGTGCCGCTGTATGATTGTGAATAACAAACAGCAAATACGTTTTCTGTGGTGTATCCAGTTTACAATGACGGAGCTAAGGACATATAGCCTGAGGAAGACAAATTCTGCCAGTTCAATATATACAATATAGGAACCATCTAGTTTAAATGTATTCATTTTGAAGTATTACGTCCACGTCGACTAAGACTGCCGATTCTAATTATAGTTTCCAAACTGTTGAATACCGTGCGGTTTTCGGTCGGATCAGTGCGTGCGTTTCACATCGGGCTTCGCCGCTTTAGAAACTAGTATACGAAAACGTGCAGAGATCCGAGTAATCCGAGCACCTCTATTTATGATACATTCAAGCTCGTGAAATTTTGGAGAGTCCGAAAATATACGCGCGTTTCAACCCTAAAATATTGATTGGAGCCCCTAACCTGTAACGGTCATGTGAGCACATCGAATGTCGATTCTGCATCTGAAATGCCCATTAAAAATGATCAACGATATTGAGCATGCTTCAGATGGCATCGGACGACCCAACGCAACTTTAGTTGGGTAGTTTCAGTCGAGTCGTTATAAAGTGGTCACAAATTATGTGATACTAGGCACGATCGATCTCAAAAAAGAGATCCCCACTAGGTCATCTGACCGTAGGATCATGTGCGCGACAGTGCTTCGCTTTTTGCATCCCAACATGCCATGCCATAACGCGTGGGTGGCGTCGCGGTAAATGTACGCGACTGCAGTGGCACTGTCATCGTTAGCGTCTGGCGATCGTGAG
>LGRX02001000.1:40983-52141 GCA_001247695.2 Cymbomonas tetramitiformis
CGGGCTCGAAAGAGGTACCGGATCGTCTATAATTAAATTCATAGATCGCTTGTAAAAATAATGTATATAAATGAGGTGGGGGGGGGATAATTAACATCAAATATGGCGCAATAGTGTAGTGGTAACATACTCGTCATGTACGCGGGAGGCTGGGGTTCGATTCCCGTTGCGCCTTTTCCCACAAAAATAATATATAAAAAATCCCAATGGGTGAGAATGAAACAATCCTTGTTAAAACTTTGAGTTGCGGCAGTCACTGGGACGTGTTTCGCACGATTGCCCTCGACGTCGACTATAGATCCAGCGGGCTCGAAAGAGGTACCGGATCGTCTATAATTAAATCCATAGATCGCTTGTAAAAATAATGTATATAAATGGGGGGGGGGATAATTAACATCAAATATGGCGCAATAGTGTAGTGGTAACATACTCGTCATGTACACGGGAGACTAGGGTTCGATTCCCGTTGCGCCTTTCCCCACAAAATAATTAAAATCCCAATGGGTGAGAATGAACAACTTCTTGTTGAAATTGCCCACATAGGCAATGCGACACTTTGTAGGTGAAACATTTGACCTAATTAACACTGTGAAAACCTAGTGCAGCAGGGTAGATTAATAAAGAGATTGAAGTATTCGCGATATATTAGAAGGAAAAAATGTTCACTAGAAGGTATTATGAACGATAGGAAGCATCCCCGCACATATTCGGTGACTGGAAGCAGATATCAAATTCTCCGCTTCGTGTGGCGGAAGCGGGAATGACGGAAGCGGGAAACCGCATCCGCAAAACGGCATTCCCTTCGGTATCCTGCCGAAGGGAAAGCTAATAAATACTAATAACAACAACTGAAACATGTTTTCAACGTTGTATGTGCGCATCTGTGTTTCATTTGGTGATTTGGTTCACCCGCTTCGAGCCCCGCGGCGGAAACGTGGACGCGGTTGACATCCGCGGTTCCGCTAAAGGTGACAGTGCACTGTCAGATGCTCAGAATTACTTTCTTATATCCATATGATATGCCTGATATGCTCATGCTGTGCAGTATGAGTCGCTGCTGGGCGTGAGTCGAGATGGCTGGCTCGAATCACGCCCATCACCCCCCCTCACAAGAACCGTCCAGCATCCTGAATCCTGAACGGATCTTGCGCGCAACAAAAACGTGTTGTTCCTAACACTTATTAGAATTCATATGCAAAGTAATGCTGTGTTTGGTATACGTTAGCATCCCGAAAACAACAACCGCTGGATAGCGACTTACGGGGCACGGTCAATTTTATCACTGCTTTCACGTTAAGCTTGCGTGCAATTGGGTTTGCCGTTGAGACACGACGACATGATCCAGACGCCACGTAGACGTTAAATGTCGGGCAGCGACACGGAAAGCGACAAATTATTCATCCTTATAACTGGTCAGAGGCGACGCGACATGCGACCCAATGCGACATGCGACAAATTCCCAAAACCAGTTATAAGAACGGCCCTAAGTAAGTAAGGTAATTTGGCCCGGTTCCAAATCATAAGGAGCAGAGGTTGCGTGTTTACATGATACGTAAACCAAACTGATTTGATACGCACGGAAGGTGCACATATGCTCGTAGGTGCTCGATGGTGACCGGCTCCCATTGGACACGGCGCGCGCAAAGACCACCTGCACATATGTCGACCTACTTGATATGATATTTTCCCCTCGTTATTATTATCATTATTATTACTTCACATTATTAGTAGAGCCAGAAGCTCACCACTCTGATCGGCGCACCTCACCATATCCAGTCTCACACCTCGATCACTGACTTTCTCTTCCTGGCACTGTCTGCCTTCAGATGGAGCTGACCGACGATGATACATACATTCTTAGCCACTTTTGCAATATCGACGTGCATACCTCATTTGATCTTTGTGTGTCACTGAGAAAGATTCTACCTCTGTTTTTGCCCATCGTCTCGGTGCCCGCCATAATCTCATGGCACGCCATCAATGCTTCTTTACCCCCCCAAAACAATAAATTAAACAATAAATGAACGAATAAATTAGACAATAAATGAACGAATAAACATACAGCGGAGCTTACACCTGACACATTCCGAAATATCAAGACGAGGTCATGGGATTTGTTTGCCAACTACTTTCGCGTCTGCCACATACATTTTCCAAAGTACGAAGCAAGGAGTCTCGCAGAATTTCCTTCACACTTGTCTGTCCCATTTTGTGACGATTCACAATGTGCATCGAATAAAATGCGACGATCCTCACCGCCGTTCCAAAAATTACGTTCATAAGGATATTCACACCATCTATTCTCTCCGTATACTTGTATCGACTCAAACCCTGTAACACAACACGGCAACGTGCTCAACCATGTAACGTACATTTCGCAACATCCTCAATTTTGATGATAGAATCCTCCCAAGTGGCATGTCAGCACCCCTGCCGCAAAATATAATTGCGCTTGAGGGGCTTTGAAACTGCTGTCCACGAGAAGAAACTTTGTGGGCTGCTGGGGCCTTGACAACACCTAGTCCCGGGATAAGCATTTTGGGCTTAGGCATGGCTTCGGCCAGAATCAGGAAGATGGCGGGCAGGTGGGCTTTGGCACAGGCACGCCCAGGACATTCACGCCAAGCAGGAGACATTTGGGGAAGCAATGTAGAAATGCACCGCAAGAACGCTGTCTCGGGAGGATTTGAGAAAGTTGTGAGGCATGCGCCATGCATATTCCATCCTCTCGGTCTCCTGTGGCAAAGTGGGGTAAGGAGTGAGATGCCATCCACAATCAATGTCTTAATCAATGTTTTTTTTTCCTTCAGGTTTCACAAGCTGCATCCCAATGGGTGGGCAACATGGGGAGATGAGATCAAAATCCTCCAAATAGATTGCAGCAGATGAAGAGTACAGTGCATTGCACTACATAACAGCAGTTCAGCAGGGAGGAGGGAGAGACAGTAATACAGTGGGGAGAAGAGAGTTGTAGTGATGCAATGGGGAGGAGAGAGCTACAGTAACGCAGAGGGGAGGAGGGAGTCACATTAATGTAGAGAGCTTCTATGCACCAGCGCGCGTAGCTCATCCATGCAAGCATCGGGCCGATGAACGTGTTCTCGTCAATCTCATCGAGCGTGGGGGTGACCCCCGCAAACCTGCGCAACCGAAGGTTCAACCCGCGCGAGCTTCGGACTCACCTGCTGAAATCTGTATGAGTGCAATCTTCAAGTTGCTGTGTGTTTCGAAGTGGCATCACGGGACTGTCTACGCGCAAGGCTCCGTCTCTGTGGGGCGTGAGCGGACAGCATCAGCAGCAACGGTTCTAAAGTCCATAGATTTCCGGTCAGGTTCCATGGGGAGCGCAGGGGAGGAGGTACATACATCGAGAAAACAAGTACCAAAATCACCATGCCGAGCTGAGCACCCTGCACCAATACCTCACCGCCACGAGCCCCGTATCTATCCGTGAGCTCGGCGGCCCTTCGAGACTCTCTGGGTGAGCCCTCGCACCGTGCAGTGGTCTCCACGCATCTGATGGAGACATCAAGCCTACCCACTCTGCAAGTTACGCGCACCGTGCAGTGGTTTCCACGCATCTGATAGAGATATCAGGCCTACCCACTCTGCAAGTCGCACCGCGCAGTGGTCTCCCTGCATCTGATGGAGACATCAGGCCTACCCACTCTGCAAGTTGCGCGCACCTTCTCGTCCAGCAGAATTGAGACAAGGTAGGCCCAGCCCGAGACGAAGAATGCGCCGCTGAACGTGATCAAGAAGTGTCTGCATCCGACGGCCAACGCGAGATTCATTGGATTTTGAGGCGAGTCATGGGAGAGAAGAGAGGGATTTGGGAGGAGCATAGGGCCCACACTAGGGGTCACTAGGGGACATGGAAACGAATCTGGGATGAAATAACGAGAGGTTGGATACTGGGGAAAGCTGAGGGAAGCTGAGGGGGGGGTTGGAGGAGATGAAGATGGTTTGGGTGTTTTCCTGCTGCCGTAGATGGGGCACTTGCCTGGAAAATGGGCAGCGGGGGCTCGACATGGGGTAGAAAAGGGACGCAAGCATCACACAGAGCAAGCACAGCCGTGGGATCTCCGAGATGTTCTTCGCCACAAAGTACGCGTTACGGTCGAGATTCATTCCGGCCCCAGGAGCCGCCTCCCTCCAGAATACAACCTGCCAATCCTCCCGCGGCCTCCCTTACCTCCCATCCTCGGGGTCTACAACCCTTCCTCCAGCTCCCGGTGACGTGCAGTGGGCGCGCTGGCCGTGGAATGCGCCAGGTGCAGGGACTGTCACATGCAAACGGCTGACGACAAGCCTTGCGCTCGCACTCGGGGTTGTCCACCTGCATCTCGAGCAAGGGCATCGATGGAAAGTCGTAGCAATCAAGGCTTGCGGGGATGGGCATGCGCGTGTGTACCCGCTCTGCCCCAAAAACACGGAGTGAGGACATGCCGATGGTCAGACCGAGGGCGAACGTGTACATAAAATTCATCTCCTGGCCCAGACATCGTGCCGATGTTCAGCCGAACCTCCTCAGCCACCCCCGGCCATCATACTAGCAGGTTCCCGACAAGGCCCGTCTGCGTGGCAGGAAGCTTCCTGTGCAGGCCGAAGTCATCACCCAAACTCACTGCGTGTCTGTAGTGCTGAGGGTGACGCGGTGCTGAGGGTGACGCGGTGTTGTGGTGACGCGGTGCTGAGGGTGACGCCGTGCTGAGGGTGACACGGTGTTGAGGGTGACGATGCTGAGGGTGACGCCGTGTTGAGAACACGCGATGCTGAGGGTGACGTGGTGTTGAGAATGACGCGATGCTGGGAGGGTGACTGTGCTGAGAATGACGCGGAGGGTGACGCGGTGCTGAGAATGCGCGATGCTGAGGGTGACGCGGCTGAGGGTGGTGACGCGGTGCTGGAGAATGACGCGATGTTGAGGGTGAGTGTGCTGAGAATGACGCGCGATGTTGAGGGCAGGACGTCGGTGGCTGAGAATGACGCGATGTTGAGGGTGAGCTGCTGAGAATGACGCGATGCTGAGGGTGACGCGATGCTGAGGGTGACGCGGTGCTGAGAATGACGCGATGCTGAGGGTGACGCGGTGCACTTCGGCCCTTCCCATCTACCGTTCATTGGACAGACACGTAGGCCGACAAGGTGCGCACAACTGGCGGTCTCACCTGCAGTTTGTGGAACTCGACGTTGGAGTAGAGCAGCCCAACGACCATGCCGCTGCACATGTGGAGGAGGAGATCCATCAAAATCTGAACTCCCCCAGCCCCCAGCATCGCTACCGCCTTAGGTGCCTTCTCTCCGCAGCTGCAAGGTGGAGAGATCTAAGGACTGGGCAGAGGCCAAAGGGGGCTGAGCCTTAAACGGGGCGCAGGGAAATTTGAAGCAGGCCCAGCTGCAATAGCCGGCAACACTGTCAGCATTTGGGCAAGCGAAATCAACATGACAGTGAATCGTCATCACAGCAGGATATCAGCGATGACGTGTCATCATAATGCACAAAATTCTGAGCGCCGCTGGGAGGCAGGTCCAATCAATGCAAACTGCGGCCCCACGTGCACAAAGTCGCCCGCACAGGGACGAAGCGTCGCCCCTCTCCGCACGACAAAAATGTTGTGGGAAAGACAGGTTGCAACCCGATCGAGGATCCTCCGCCCCGTAAGACGCATTCCTCCGCATGCTAAACACCAGGCTTTCTCACATCGGGGGGGAGCGTCCCCTCCCCGGTGGAGAGGTTGCGGGTTGGCATCGGGCTGACATCACCGAAGAGACCCCCAGTGCAATCTGCTGCCCCCGTCTGGTGAGAAGGGGCGGAATATATTCCCGTTCTAGCTTGCAGCGAATGTGAGAGGAGTGGGAGCGTATGCACGAGCACTTCTGTCCTAATAGAGACACAATCCAGGGTCTTATGAAGAACGCGGCTGATAGGAAACACCGTGCAGTGCCTAGAAGCGACTGGGGCGAGTTGACTCCCGCGCTCACGATTGCGCGGAGCGATAACACCGCGTGGACCGTTGATGCTAGTCGCGTGTCTTGTGGACCGTTGATGCTAGTCGCGTGCCTTGTGTTGCCACATTCATCTGCCTTGAGAGATATCAGCCGGGATGAGTGGATGTAGGATGGTGCCTCATAATGGGGGAATGGGTGGATAATTGTGTATGCACACACAGCTTCCTTTTGTAATGTCAGAGTCGTGTCAGAAGGATATAGCACCGGTGATGGCCCGTCTCTTCCACCGAGCCGACCATCAACCCCTCGGCGGAGAGACCTGTTCAGACCCAGCAGGCTGGGCGGGTCCGAGCTGCTCGGGTTTCTCTGGGTGGGAGGCGGTCATCTTTCGCATCCCGGGCCGCCCGTGAATTATTTCTTGCAGGGGTGCAGGTCCAGAGCACCGTCGGTGGCGCACCACAAGGTGGGCATGCAGCTGGAGGTGTACTGGAAAGATGAAGATGCGTGGTATCCCGGCTCCATCTCGAGTGTGTCAGGTGATTGGTGGCACGTGCCTACGACTATGGCGACGAGGAGGACCTCTGCGGGGTGAGACCTTCCGGCCCCCGCTTCCGCAGGTACCGGTGGCGGGCGCAGCTCGGAGAGCACCCCGACACCGAGCGAGTGATCACGGCCAGGCAGACGGGTCTCGCCAAATTCACTCAGGGCAACCACCAGCCAAAGGCTCTCACCCTCACGCACTTCTGAGAGGGGCAGGGCTTGCCGTGGCTGCCGGCTGCGGAGGAGTCACCGCTCCTGTGCCCGGGCGCGCTGCTGCGGCGGGCCACGGTGGTGGCAGGGAGCACGCAGCCGCGCCTCTCGGCGATCAACAACTAGCAGGAGGGCCTCGGGCTTGACGGGTGTGCGAAAGGCCGTGCGATGGTAAGAGTGCTGAAAGGTGCGGCCTCATTTCAGGCCCAGGTGTTGGCGGATGCCGGGCAGCAGGAGGCGGAGAGGACGTGGCTTTCCGGCGGAGGCGGTGGCACGTGTGCAGGGGGTGGTGCTCGGGCGCTCTTGGGGCACGGACCCGAGACGGCCTGCATTTGCTGAGAGCTTACACGTGCACGGTGGTCGCATTTTGCACGTTCGGCCCGAGACCGGAACCGGTCTTCAGCAGCAGGATCCGTCTCGCCGGAGCACATCACCGTTGTGCTGCGAAGGAGACAGGTAGGCAGCAGTTGCGGACGAAGCGGCGGCTGGTTATCCTGCTACAGGCAGTGAGCGGGCTGCCGAAGCTCTTGGATATGTGGGCTTAGCATCGAGGGGCGGTAAACCCCACAGACAGGTTTTGCCGGCTCCCGTGGGAGAGCCGTGCTCATTGGCCGGGCTCTGTTGGGGACACCTGGCTGACGCAGGCCCTCGGGGCAATCGCCTGCAGGCCTCCGCAAGGGGGCCACTTCGCAGGGCTGGGGAGGGCGCAGCGACGTGTGCACGGGCACCCGGAGTGCCCCTTGAGTGGGCGTGCTTCTTTGGTGGCTGTCTTCAGCTGTGCACAGGTACATTGACCCGACATACGCGACAGCCGAGCACATCTGGAGATATTTCGGCTGGCTAGGCGGCTAGCAGCAGCAAGGACGATGAGACCACACGGGCGCTCGCTGGGAGCTGCAGACTTTTGGGCAGTGTGCCGCAATGAATCTCTGAGACATGGCGAATGTGATTGTTCTTGGCAAAGAGAACCGTTTATTTTGGAAAGAAGTGGACTTTTAGTGGTTGCCTCCTCTCGAGAGAACAGAGTGGCGGCCCCGTACGGGCAGATCGAAGCAGTGTGACAGCCGAGAGAGATGACCGGACAGTATTCAGGATCCGCAGCCTTCGGAGCCGTAGCTCTGTTTCTTTTGTACCCATCCCACCCCGACCCAGTACATCTCTGTTTCTTTGTGATCGCACTCAGAAATTACACAAAATGGACTTCCAAGAAAACAATCAACTCGCCAAGCACGAGGAAAGTAATCCCCTTAGCAAAAATGGAGTTATTCTTCTGCTGGAATTCGCTTGCAGTGTGCTTTGGCAAATGCGATTGTTCGTGGCAAAGAGAATCAAAGTATACAGTCTGCCGATCAGGAAACACTGGTCCAAGAAACAAAGCTTGGTCCACTGATTGAGAAATCCCTTAGCCTACTCCGCAACCTGGGATTACCAAAATGTTAATTCTCAGCAATCGCAGAAGGCTCAGGTGTCAAGACACGCGCTGTGAGAAGTCATCAAGCACTTCCACCAACCCGTGGCACCTCGATGGATGAGCATGGAGGCACGGCAACGCCGCTGCAGCACGCGCCGCACAGAGGAAGTCCGGGGCCCGGGCAGCACGCTTGGCCAACGGCGAATATGTCAAGCATCACTCTTCCGCGTACCTGGCCGGGCTGTTTCAGGTACTGCAGCCAGGCGCGAATCAGGAACAGCCACACGGACATCAGGAATGTGGGCGCCTCGTACGTGACTGCCGCAGCAAGCAGCTCGTGCAGCGTCATCTGCTTCACTGCGGTTTTGCCAGCGCCACCCCCCGCCCACCCCTTTGATCCCCCTTTAAAGCCTCCCTCCTGCCCTTCTGCACTCGACTCGGCACCCCGGCCCTCGGATTCCTTTCGCACAAAAAGCTTTTGGGCTCTCTCTCCCTGCTTCTCTTTCGGACAACTTGGGCGCACCGTCGCACCTCTGGTTCATGACCCTCCCCTTCGCGTCCCTATCCCTCAGCACGCTGGCTCTCTCACAATTGACATCTGCCGCAACCCCCTCGTGCCCTCGATTCTTCATCCTCGGACACGTCAAAGAGTGCGCACCCCCTCAGCAGCCCTTCCTCCAGACACAGAATGGGCGAGGCTGGCAGACGACCGGACGTGCGGCGGCCTTCGCACTGAAGGGAAGCGCCCGAGTTGAGACAGTGCCACGGCGTACCGGGAACGTCTTCTGCAAATCTGTCCATCTCAATGGAAGTCACCTCCACTTCTGCGGGGTCCTTCTGCGTTTCGGCGCCTTGCACTTGGTGGCCTTGCAGCACATTCTGACAGGATCGATTGTGCTCGCTCGCCTCCCACAATCTGAACATCTCTCCCCCCTCATGGCGCTCCTCCACCAGGCCCCTCAGTGCCCCACCGCACCTAGTGCTCCCCATCATGCCCAATTCAGCGCGTAGCCCCCTGAACAGAGTCCTGCCCTGAAGAAAAAATCTTTACCAGCAATACAAGCCGCCCCTATTCCCACCATCAAGTCCCCCCGTACTATGGACGCAAACACAACCCACCAGCAAGTCCGCCCCTACCAACAATCATAATTGCTCCCCAGGAGCCCCCGTTTTACTCATAACACAGGCCCCTTCTCCACCAGCAAGTTCCCCCTATCCCGCGATGCAGTCCCTTCCCCCACCAGCTAGCCTCCCTTCCCCCACCAGCTAGTCCCCGAGGGAGGCCACGTGGCGCACCTGCAGAGATCATCGAGGGTGATTTCTTGGCCCTTCACGATCTCCACCTTGCAGGCGATGATGTCCATGAGGAAGTCCGCCGGGTTCCAGAGGGCCGGGCAGCGGAAGCCATTCCCCTGCGCACACGCCACCGCGGATGCAGCTCAGGCGCCACCCTGCGAGGGCGTGGGGCGCCGCTCAGCGCCCGAAGAAGCTCCCTGCCCGGAGGCGCGTGTGCCCACGAGCCTGTTGGGCGCATGCCCCTGGGTAGCAGTTCAAGTATTCGCAGTTCAAAAGTCCGGCATGAGGCGCCCACGCCTTGGAGGGGGGCTGGCCGTGGGGAGGGGGGCCTCGGGCCTCCTGGGAGGCGCGCCCACTGAGCGCGTGGCGGCGGGAGAGGAGAAGGGGAGGAGGCAGGAGAACCTCGAAATAGCTCAGAGCGTTCGCGGTGAGTCCGAGGTACACCGTGCGGCCCCCGAAACCCAAAAATAGAACGTGGCTCAGCAGCTGGAAAAGCTGGTAGCTCGGCTGGTGCACCACCAGCGCCACATTTACGCCCTGCACTCTTCCCCGACCCCTACCCCGACATCCCGGTGTTCCGCCTCAGACACCTGTGCCCATCCCACGTGGCACCGGCAAGCGGCGGGACTTGTGCCGGCAAGGTCCGCAGCGCTGCAATGTGCTGCAATGTGCTGGGAGCGCTCAGAGCACTCACAGCCTCAAGGGTGAGCGCTGCCAGGCTGAGCTGGGAAGCTGAGCGCGGCTGCCCGAACCCCGTTCCAGTGGATGAATAGACTCGGAGCGTCAAGACTGGCCCACGTCTGCTCCGGCTGTGGAGCCAACGGCCGGTACTCAGCAATCGAGGCCTCGCAAACTGACGCTGGCCTGCACTCCTACTCTACGCTCGAAGTGGGAGACCCCGCCTTATATCTGCAGGCTCGAGTCCCCTATCACACGGGGAGGGTTAGTGAGGGGCCCAGGCATGGACGGGTGCGGGGCTGACATTCTTTGCGATACTGGACAGAGCGTCTACACATGTGAAACTGGTGGTGCTATCTAGGCCTGCGCCACCCGCCCCGGCCCCTCCGTTGCTCGTCAGACCAGAGGCGTTTTGAAGAGACACGCGCGGTTCATCTGGGCGCGTGCTTTGCCTTGCGTGGCAGTAGGTGCCACCTCTTCTATCCGCTTGCCCCACAGCCTCGTCTCAAGAGCGCTTGTCCACCCAAAACACGCCGAACATCCCAGAGGGCCGTCTCAATGGGGCTGAGAATGATAAGACTGAATCACTTCCTTCAGAACTTGAGCGCCCGCCATCGAACTACGATTGCAACCCCCTAACCCTAATGCCAACTCTAAGGTACCGAAGTTTTGGCGATGGGAGCTCTGCGGGTGAGCCGGGAACTGGGGTCATGTGCTCCACGTGTGCACATCGGGCGCAATTGAAGTCGACGAGACCTTCACAACAACTGCACCTTCATTGAGAAATACTGCACTTTCCAAGATGAGCTCGTGGGGAACTCGTGCAACTTCTCGCTGGACTCTCGAGGCTGACTCATACAGAAACTCAGGTTGCAACCCCCCCCCCAACCTCCCCCCTCCTGCCTGAGCAGCACCCGCACTAAGTTAGAGTATGTGAGGCGCCACACCTGATGTAGGCTCGTCCAAGAAGAGGACGCTCGGCAAAGACACCATCTCGATACCTGCATGCGTCCCGTTGAAAAGCATCACTCCTTCGCCTCCCAGCAACACCCCCCCGCACCGCACCCTTCC